>JARKIC010000791.1:0-193942 GCA_029378375.1 Mycena olivaceomarginata | reverse complement strand
TTGCAAGTCGATCAGTGGCCTCAACAACGATGTCGACGGGAAGTGTACCCAAATTTGTCTCCGGGCGCGAGTGTCTGCACCGGCGTGCCTGCACCTTGTGGTCCGTAGTCTGCACCAGAAAAGGGAATCTGAAGTTTTGACGGTCGTCATAAGATGCGGGCCAGAGTACAGAGAGTATGTGTTACCGTATTGCCCCACCACACCAGAATGTTCTTTGCGCCGATCTGAAGAGGGACTAATTGGGACTCTACAGCATCAAACTCAAACAATACACACCACACCGTTTTTGGGGAACTGAAGTGCAAAGATATGACCAAGAAGGTGAATGCTACACCGGAGTCGAGCCCAATTGCAAGGACATCTGTATCAATGGCTCAGTGAACGTATCACACACACAAGAACGTCCGCACAATTGTATTTGGTCCACCTTCATAGCGGTGGCATGCGTCGACGGCTTCATGTGGAAAAACGACTGGACGCACCATGAGAAATGGTACCTAGACCTGTGTCAAGCGGTCGACAGGGAGAGGCTATATGGAAGTACTTGCCTACGGATCCAATATTGGAAAAAGAAGCCGACCCCACTGGACCGGAAAAGAGAAAGAGCCGTTTATTGTTATGCGGACATGTCGCCGATGAGACACGTACGCTGCAGGGACGTAGTTTAGGGCCGTCGCAGGAGGTATAAGTCCCGGGCCGTTGAAAATGAGTGGGCTATGCAAGTCACTGGGGGGAACTCAGAGCACTGTGACCACTCACAAACTGTCCGCAAGCTAATCAATACGCTCAACGGCGGGGGAAAAACTCACTTGACATATCTAAGGAAGCTATTCGGGTATGCCTGTTGGATGATCCAGGCGACTAACGGCGCCCCCACGCCGAACAAGAAAAAAAAAAGCAAGGCTTCGGTGAGGCTCAGAGAGGGGACACCGTGACCCATAGTAAAGCTCACAGCTGGAGGAAATTGAACACGGATGCCGATATATGGTGCTGAGCACGCACGTATAAATCTGTCCCTTGGAAAACATCAATTCCGGACCAATAACGCCTTGAAATTTTGTTATTTAATTCAGGAAGCACCCTGGCATGGATCGCGCTACCCCACTGGATCACATCCAAAAGTCAAGAGATGTATGTTGAACCAAATCGAAGCACTCACAATAATGCTCGAAGTGCCGAGGACTTCGACGCCAGGACAGATGAACCTAATGTGATATTCAAGCTCGAAAACACAGAGCGTAAAGAACTGTGTTTCGCACCGATCCTTTTGGTTGGGGGAGCAGATATTCCTGCAGAGTGAAGTTAGCGTTGAACACCATGATGTTTCTTGTTAAGCTGTGCGCTCAATGTGGCCAAACATTCAAGCTTGAACACCCAGTTGAACGGTACCAGCAACAATCGTGCCGACGACCTGGCGATAATGAATCTTCCGGCGACGTAACAAAGTCGAACAGATTTACCTGGCCTCAGAACATGCTTCGTGGAGGGATCTTCATATAGTGGCCTAATTTGTTATCAGCTGCGAAACTCAGCGCTGAATATTACTACGTCAGATTACAGCCGTAGAAGTTGTGAAACGGAATTGGACTTACCTTGGCCCATAGTGTTGTAACCCCTGAAAGACGAGTTCAATGAGGGAAAGACAACGAGGGCTTCTTACCAAGTCTTGAACAACATCATTGCAATGGGGTGCCCAGACACCGCATAGCCGACAATAAGCTCAGTGATAACATTCAGCCCAACTTGTTGGCCGGTAATCACTTGAATTATCCCGACGGGAACGACATAGGCGAAAGCTACCATATGAATAAGTGGGTTGGTTAACACGAGATGAAACGGGATTCACCTAGTACGAGCGCGACGACCAAAGCCCACACTGGCATTCCACTGGTGGCTATTGAGTCAAATTCCTACCAGGGCCGGTTACTTTACTCACGTCGGCCAAACTTCGATGCTGATGATTCCGAGGACCACCATGGACAGGCAGAGAGCCGCATACCACCATTAGGGGACTGGTCTGGGTGTGAGTTGTTATTTTACTCCCTCGGCCAACGAAGAACTGAACCCTGGGGGTATTGAGACATCAACCGTGCATGAATATCGGGTTGCTGATGGATTGTACTCCGCATTTGAACCCAGATATACTTTCTGAAATATAGCATGGTGGGCATCACAGTTGCTGAGAAGAAATTCAGGGATTAATAGAAACAGCATTTGGACCGTCGGGGTATGGCCAACCGGTGATTGATGCGAAAGCCGTTCTGTTAACACCAGCACGGACATCAGTAAAACTCAGCAGAGAATGAAAGCCCTCCCCCGTAAGCCATGGCAAACGTCGACCTTTTGGAATGCTGTGAGACGCTCTTACCGGGCGCGCTGGACTCACGATATAAACAAGGGACTATAATTCCTATACGCCTCTAAATCGAGCGTTGATTCGGGGGTCAGGATGGCCGAAACGCTGTAGAAGTGCATTTGGTTGTCGTACTACCGTTTGTTTAAAGGGGGGGCACAGCCGTAGGAGAGTTGAAATTGGACGAACAGATGCGTTCGATGAGATACTGCAAAGGAAGGTCAGTTCCTGCAATGGCCGAAAATTATACATAGACTGTCGCGTACAGCATAAACTTCCCGTACCAAGTGTTGGTGAACTGTGAACGAAGGTTTGTGTTGCAAATTATCAGATATAAGAAACCAACATAGAGCACGGGAACGAGAAACCCTGTCTGAAACGTGAATGCAGCACATGTATCGTAAATCCTTCAAACGTACAGAAGAAAACAAGGAAGCCTTTGAGTAGTCCTCAGCATCAGCCTGCCATCGCAATCGGACATACCTCCAAAGATGTTGACTTGAGCCCACCCTGGAGAGCGCCTACTGAGTCGAGAAAATAATAGACTCACACGCACATGCTTATAGGGTGTTACCAGAGGAGATCCGGCAAGCCTGCATGCATGAATCAATATATATACACTCCGGACGAAGAGTGCAAACCTCACGCTATTTGGCTCCAGTCAAACGTGATTATCGACATACCCTGGGATGTGCCTCAGATGTGAGCGTAAACATGATCGGTGGTCCGCACCATCCCATGAACATATCTGCGATCGGTGTCAGAACAGAACAACGGAGGTAACTGAATTGTACCCAAACAGCTGAGCCACGACTGAGTGTCTTGTTAGCGAAGTCAATGCGGCAAGGAAGGCTATACCAGGGTCATTGGGTTCGAATCCACGTCACCTGGTAGAACGTGTTAGCAAATTGACGACGGCAGAGTGGAACACTGCACCCAAGAGAAGTAAGATAAGGCTTGGACTGGAATAAGAGGCAGGTCAACAGGCGGGAACTTGAAATGGCGTGGCCACTCTGCGTACATATGTATCCGAGGAAGAAGTCTAACAAGGTTCAACGAGACTAGAACAAGGACCACGGAAACACGTACGCCAGGCAAAGGACCCCAAAAACGCATATGCAAAGAATCTTCCACGACTCGGCCCGCCTCGCATTTCGGCACTGGAGTATGTCCGCGAGTGAAAGGTGTTCAAAATGACACAGGTGACGAGGTTACCGGCCAGACTGGGAGAGCGGGAGTTTTTAAGATTTGGTGAACAATAGGAGGAATACTAACTCATTGAAGGCGGTTCGACTAGAAATCGGCGGGTAATTCCACCCGTGGAATATCCAATCAGTTGGGAGGACATAACGACAAACCTGAGAATTGTTATTCTTCTGCGCAACTACCCCTAGAACATACCATTGATCTGGCGCGCCCCAGAACCACTGGGACGGATGAAGAGGTAGAGGACTCACAGCTGAAATTATAATCTTGCCCATAAAATACTCGTTGAACCGCTACTACAACATAATTCAGCGCCGAGGCACAACCCCAAGCAGGGGTCAATACCAATGTCTATGGTGCGGTCAGCTCCGGATCCCAAATACAAGATTGGTTGCCTCACCTGTGCCGTATCCTGCCGGCGCCGCTCCAGCAGTTGCCTAGGAAGAGTTTAGTTTACAAACTGCACCCAATGTATATACCGACCATGATCTATTCAGCAGTAAGTCAGACGGACAAGGTCAACCGTTGATACACACCGCGATCAAAACATGCTCCTTAATCGTGAATGGACCGGGATTCAATGTCAAGCCCGCGATACGCCAATCGGGGACATAGGATGCCCAAGTGCGTCCAACAGGAAAGGTTAGAATCAGGACCACCACCCCACCCACAAGCGGCCGAAGGAAATCTGAACGACAGCTGCGTGGACAGGCGAGTTAGATTTTGTGCAAAGAGTAATGGGATTCCATTCTACAAATTGATTATGAGACCCTGCCGAAACGAGGTTTTTTTTTTTTTTGACATTTGTGATGTTGGAAAGCAGGAGATTTACCAACCGAAACAATAATGGCGCAGCCCAGTCCCAGCACCCAAGCTCGGAACGTGTTTACAGCCATATCGGGGTCGTCTGGCCCAGAAATTAGCGAGGGAATGAAGATTGACTCTCAGATTCATACCTGTATCTGCAACGGCGGATCGTATCTCAGGATAATATGAATCTCTCATCCAGATTGGGTCATCGAAATGCGCAGCGGCCAAGGCCTGGTCAAAGTGAGCATGCAGCGCAGTGGGTGAAATAGAGAAACACACACAGCAATCTTCCTCGCTGGAGTCCACAACGGTCACAGAGATGTCGAGTTTCAAGACATTCCGAATGGCATACCTTCGAGAGATTCGGCACCTGTTTCAGCCAGTTGGTCCTCTTCATCTCTCCTACGACGAAATTCTGTCGCCATCGGTTGGGGGGAAGTAACGCGGTCTTCGATCTCGATCATGAAGGGAAGGACAGAGTTGGTGCGAGTCTGGGAACCTTCTCACAGGAAACCAAGAGCTCTCCCCACGCTAAACAAAGCTCAGCTGCCGAGAACAAACCGATTCGGGCGTGAAAATTCGACGATCGAGGATTCGACGCACCTGACAGGCCACGGAATTTCCTAGAGAAATAATTCCAAAGAATCGAGCACAACTAATTTACCATACTGAAGTCCTGCTGAAGTGCAGCCATCGTGTTTCAAGGCCCCAACTAGCGGGAAAGGGAAAGGATCATCAAGATCCGAACGTCGCGGAGCCCCGCAACTTCGCGAGTGTGACTCGAGTGTGACTTGGAATGATAGATTGACGTGATATGTGAAATCGAAAACTGAAAGTGTGTCTGCCGCGTGAGACATGCGTTGAAACAGAGTATATACAACTTTAGTGGGAGTGGACCGAGTGGTACTCGCCAGATTTCATTATTCGGTAAGCGACTCCATTGCTGATCCGAATCGCATCTCAGCTCCCATCAGCCCATCATTTAGCGGCATCTGCGAGCCGGAGTGCAGCGTAGTGAGTTCTGTAGAGTGGTTTTCATTCGTATTTATTTCGGAACATAGTTCCCCCCAGACCCCCCAGACCCCCCCTGCTTTAGCACGGCATATTTAAGTGAATACAGCCACAGTTATATCGAAATACGGACTTTGTGCAACTTGATCTGAGTATTCACTGCATTTTGACAGTTCCTCGAGCCGAGCCTGGACCCCATTAGCCGAGCGTTGGCGAGGTCCGCGCGAGGTCGCCGAGGTGGCCTCGCCAAAGCTAGGCTGAACCTAAGCGAATTTGCCGAGCTCCAGACCGACCTCGCGCGGACCTCGCCAACGCTCGGCTAACGTGCGTCCAGAACCTGTCAAAATGCAGTGATTGAACTGGATCTAGCGCGGGGGAGACACACCAAATAAAGCAAAATTTCAATGCCCATGGAAACTCAAATAGATTTCCGACGAATCTATTTGCATATCAGTGCCACTGAGATCGTGAAACTAAGGCACATAGATTCTCAAAGAGAAATAGTAAGAATCTGCATGAGCATCAGCTGTATTGAAACAAAGGATTCCAGTGGCATTGAAACGCTCTTTGAAAGTCATAAAATCAGTACGCATTTCAGCCGCGCTGAAATCCTGAGGGATTTTTGCCATTGGAGGAAGCCAGCCAATGGCAAAAATGACTCAGAATTTCAGCGCTGCTGGAATGCGCGAATTTAGAAGATTCAAAGACCCTTTCAGTGCAATCAAAATGCTTTGTTTCTTTATAGCTGATTCTGGTATTGAATTTTATGCTTTCTATTTGAGTTTCCATGCAGCTTGGTTTCACAATCTCAGTAGGACTGATTTTCACATAGATTCTTAGGAAATCTATTCAAGTTTCCATGTGCATCGAAATTTGCCTTTGTTTGGTGTGAGACCCCCGCGGATCCCCCCTGGGGCACGCCGCTATGGCCCACTGCGTGGAGCTTCCGCTCGCCGCGGGGGCCCACTGCGTGGGGCTTTACCCTATTTTTAACACGTCGGGTGAAACGGCACGGCTTAACCCGAGTTTCTCGGATCGAACGGCGAAGTGAGTTGATCGCCGAGCTATGGAGTTCCACCCGGCTAACGTCGGCTAGCTTGATTTTAGTGGCTTTTACAGCATTAACCGAGTCCCACTCCGACTTAAGTTGTTATCCCTCGTTGAAGCAAGAATCGAACTCATGAGAAGGGGTGTTCACCGGCCAATCCCGAGACACAGCTTCAGGAGGGACCGACCTTAATTTTAATTCACTTTTCCGACGCTGTTTTCGAAATTTTAAGGACGAATACCCCTTCCCTTGCTCATGGGCCAAAAAAAGCCTCTAGCAGGCGGTGGCCAAAGAAGAGTTTCTAATCGGGCTGCACAAGGAGGAAGAGTGTAGGGCGCGCAGGAGCGTGGGCAATTGAAGAGCGCAAGCAGAGTAGGCGGGAAAAAACAAATTTCCTTCGTCATGGGGCTTCCAACGATGCAGCCATGGAGAGAGAGGTGCGTGGAACAAGGTTGGCGAAACGAAAAAGGAATGCCTGAATTGGGAGCGCACGATCAGAGGTGGCGAAAGCGACCGACGGAAGCGTGGACGTGAGGAATAGGGAAAGTGGTGCGGTTGCATGTGCAGCGGTAGCAGCAGAGCAGAGCCACATCCCGATGGCGGCCATGAGCGAGAGGTGCATGGAACCGATAGTGAGAACAGGTGCATGTAAAAATAATTTAATAAACCCTGGAGGCGTTTGAAGATCTGGGTCAAGTTCATTATCAGATCAAGTTCGGTGCGCTGGGTGTATAGCTCACACTGTTATTTGTGCCCGAGGCATCCCCGTCGATCTTGTCCTTGATTCCCGCTAGGTGACTCACCGGCGAGATAAGAGCCTTCTTTCAGCCTTTCCAGGTGGCCGGAATCGCCAACCGATCGCCCTCTGTCTTCGTTCAATGCCTCTTGGAGGTTTCGCCGATATTTGAACGGCGGAGAAGCGGCCACAAGACGATGTCAGACAGTCGCAACATCCACGAAAAGCGATAGTACAAGGCAGTCCTGTTCTTGTGCGCGGAGCAGCTGAGCTCGTACGTGAGACTTCTCGGTTTGTGCGTAAATCCGAATCAGCCAAGGACGATGGAGATCGCGCTGGAGATGCTGAAGCCGGGTCGAGGAAGGGCCAGACTCGGAAATGGAAGTCGTGCTGGAGACGGGAGGCAGGGCAAGAAAGGACCAGAGTAGGAGCAACAGGAGGAAAAAATCCAGGGAAAGGAAATGACAAAAAGGATACTGGAGGCTGGACGAGGGCTTCGACTCTCGAGAAACCAGCACAAGAGCCAAAATACTTAAGCTGACGATTCGACGGTCCAGGAGTTGCCAGTAATAACCAGTAAGCAGTTACCAGAGTACGTAAGTTAGAGCGTCTGATTCGGAGCATTTTCAGGGCAACCCGCATAGCGGCGACAGATGCACGGACGACCAATGGACGGCCTGGAAGCAGCCAGAAAGCGACGCGCGCGTGGTCACCGATGACGGTAATCCGCTGGCGCTAATTCTTCCGTTTTTGAGGTGGCATACGTACAGAAAAACAAAATTGAAATCGAATGCTAATGATACAATAAAGGTACAGACGGGCGTATGGTAGGTTAACTTTACTTGGTACGCAGTATGTGCGTGCGGGGACATGAAAGTGTAGAGAAATGTAAGGAAAGAGGGCATCAATCCGCCCTCGTCTGAGCAAGGCTTGGAGCAAGGGAGGGGAGGGGAGGGAGCGTGCGTGCCGGGTCGAGTCAGACGGGCGATACGGGCGACACGAGCAGAGGGGAGGGTGAAGTAAGGAGACGCGGAGCAACAGAGAGAATCAGACAAGCGATCGCGCGTGGCGTCACCTGCACCTGCGACTGCGCCTGGTGGGGAGTACGCGTCCGTGTGTATCGAATGCCCCTCCCCTCGCCTTTCACGGTATGATCCCCAGCCGACGTCGGCGGCGCAGGATGCGCGTGCGCGGCCCATCCCATATGCAGCGGGAGCGTATGCGATTGCACCGGTGCGATCCCGACCCCGACGACGACGACGCGGACACGGACAGCACGCCCTCGTGCTCGTGCTCCCCTCCCCGAGCCCAAGGCCCAATGGCTGGACGCGACTTGAGGTCCACGGCGAAGGACACAGCCGTGAAGGAGCCGGAGGCATGCAGCCCGCGGAGAGCGAGGTATCGATCCAATCCTCATTTGGCAAGGCAGGGTGCGGTGGCGTGAGGGAGGGAGGGAAGGAGCGTGCTCGTGTGTCGAGTCGGGCGGGTGACACGGGAAGACGGGACGGCAAGGAGGGCGGGGAGGGGGAGCCCGAGAGATGCGGAGACGATCAGACGAGCGAGCGCGCGTGCGGGGCCACTTAAACCTCCTCCTGCTCCTCGTGGTGGGGTACGCGTCGAGGTGTATCGAATGCGCATGGCCATCCGAGCCCGGCGTCCGCTCCCCATCCCCCTCCCCTTCGCCCCCGACCCTGCCCGTGCCCAGGCGAGCTCAGCGATGCGGGGCACATGTTCTCTGGGCGGGCACATCCCCACCCTCGCGCGGTAGGATACGCGCTCCCCCCGAGGTACAGCGGGACGAGGCCCCTCCTCCCCTGCCACCCTCTCCTCCACCCGATGCAGGCCAATCTCACTCCCACTCCCCGCCCCAGACGCGTGCAGATCACCCCCACTGCCCTTCCATGCGCCTGCGCCTGTGTTGTCTTCCCACTGCCGCTCCCGCCGCTCCCGACCTCGGTGCTGTACCCCACGGGGAAGCGATGCCATGCACGAGAGCGGTGCAGATGACGCTCCTGAGCCGGGCAGGCGCTCCTCGAAGAGAGGTACGCAGAGCAGATCCCGCCGAGGCGCACGGCGAGAGAGCTCAATATAGTGCATGCGAGATGACGGAGGTGGAGAGTACCAGTTTGCACGTTCGGCGCAAGAGCGGCGTATCGGGGGCGATCCAGCCAGATAACGGTGGCCGCAGAGTGGGGGGCGACAAGGCAACGGAGGAGGGTGCAGTGGCCGAATTAAGGCGAAGGTGCCGATATACCCTCCTCTCCCACCCCCTTCCCCGCGACGTAGACCAATCTCACTCCCACTCCCCACCCCAGACGCGGGCAGATCGCCGCGCCACTCTGCCCCCGGCCTCACAAGACGAGGCAGCGCGTGAGTCGTACTGGTACTTCTCATTCCCGCTCCGGCTCTCGGTGCTGTACCTTGCGAGGTAAAAATGCTGCCACTGACGATGGAAGGGCGCGTGGGAGGAGGTGGAGATCAATCTGTGCCGACGCCGTGAGAGGAAGCGCGCGATCTGCCGGGAGAGATAAGGACGCGATGCTCGCCGGCGAAGCACAGCGATGGCGAGGTCGACGCGGTGCAGGGGAGAGGTCGGCGTACGACAGCCGCAGCGCCGTAGTCCGTGGCTGAGAGTGAAGCCGTGTGTCATCCTGTACCCTCATTTGTTAGCCCGAGTCGTGGAATGCATGCGAGGAGCATACCTGGACGTTTCCAGCTGCAGGTACATCCACAACTCCACCCTGACGCGCGAGACAATGAGCGTCTGCAACACCCGTACATCGTCGCGCCATCGCCTAATACTCTCCCACCACCCGCACCGTGCCTCTCCTTCTCCCGCGCCCACGACTCGCATCATCTCCCGCATCCGGATCCGCACATGCAGCGTCGACCAGACGACGGAGGCGGGCGCAGCCGCAGCACATGCCGCACCCAACCCATACGCCAACTGTGACGGGCCGCCAGCGAACACGGGGTCGGCGCTCCGTACTGTTCCTCCTCGTCCCGTGCCGCACCCCGCGAGGCGTGTGGATGACGGTGCGGCTGACGCTGGAGGCGCTGCGTCCGGATTACGCGCCGACGAGGTGTGAGAACAGTGGGAATGACGTTGCGGAGCAGGAGGATGGTGGTGTCGGTGCGGGAGGCCAGAAAGCGACTGCGAGGAAGACCGAGCCCGACGCGTCACGATAGACCCGAGTAGCGTACGGGTCACACCAGCCCCCTTCGGACAAGCGTTGCGTGCTTGGGATGAGGAGGATGCAGCTTCGGTGAGGCCGGAAAGCGGGTCCCGCCTCGGAAGGAGGGGAAGGAGGGTGGCACGGAAAACGGGAATGGCGAAGGCATGCACGAGGACAAGAAAGGGTTAGCATCGGGCAGCAGCAGCGCGGGGTAAAGACAACTCAGTAGGAGCGGCCGTATGTATTGTGTCGACGAGGTTTGCGCGTACTGTTCGTGTCGTCCTGTTTCCCCGTTGCTATTACTCCGAGCCAATAGAGGCGAAAAATATGCCTATTCAGTAGCATGCAGACGTCCCTGCTCCACTGATTCAAAGTGATCGAGCAGGACGGAGTACTGCAGCTCAAGAGGATAATCCCGGAAAATGCAGGATGCTGGGACGCAGACGTCGATCGAATCAATGTCCGTCTCGGGACACCAGAAAAGGGGCAATTCAAGTCATAGTCTTGTTTGAGACGACTATCAAGTAGCCAAAGTATCGAGCGAGAGCTGCAGCTGGAGAGCGGAAAAAGCAGGAGCGCTTGGGCCACTGATCCGTGCTGATCGGACATCAACGATCAACGCTCCTTTTTTTTCTGATTCCCCACCTACACCCTTCCTCTGCGCCCTCTTTTGCGTCCGGCCGTCAACTAACCGACTTTATGTTATTCCGCTCTGTTTTTTAACATTTTAAACCTGCTTTATCCTCACCGACAACTCCCAGTCGTCTTGCGTGGACCGGCCTGGTTTTGTTCTCGGTGTCGGACCTGGGGAAAAAATACTCTTGCCACTCCAGTGGCATCCCTTCGCCGTCGCAAATCGCAAAGGATATGTACTACCGCAGATGCATTATCGTCATTGATCCCCATCCTTTAATCTGGAGTCTTCCCCGGTGCACGCGCTACCCAGAAGTCTCTCCGCAAGTCGGCTCCGTCCTCCCTCATTTCCCAGACGAATAGATTTCCCACTCACTCACAACTCTGTTGATCTCCAAAATTGACCGACTGTTCCCTGGTGTCGCTACGACTCTGCTTTTCATTGTTCTTCCTCCCAGCGCGCCGACTGGATTCCTTGTCCGTATTATGCTCTCCTCCTGCGCTCTATTCCGCACCGATGCTGGCCCCCGCTCCCTCCCCCGCAACGAAGATTTGTCCAAATCTCTCTGATTCTTTTCTGCTACGCCCGTGCGCCTCTGATCAGATTTGAATCAGTTCTCACGAGGCCTTCCTGCGTGGTTCGAGTTCTTCAAAATTTGTTTCCATTTGAACTACAACCCTCAGATCCATTAAAAATTTTCCGCCTACCCCTCTTGACCGATACCCGAACAAGCTTCTCACCGTCATGGAAATTCTTTCGGTGAGCGCGCCAATTGTACAGCACTAAGTTTCTGTTGATTTATTGAACAGCGTGGTTACCCGCTGTCTTCCGTGTGCTGTTCTCTGATACGCATTCATTTATTTCTGCAAATATATTATCCTGACTTATTTTGCACTGATTCATTTCCTCTCTGCGCCCACCTAGTAGCTCGAAGCTAGCGGACACACCAAGTGGTATACTCGCTTGGCCTTCATCCGAACTCGAACAAAACTTGTCCAGGATTTCCAACAAGGCGAATTCCGCCGCTTGACGGTACACTCGGGGCCATCGAACTCGGTGTCGGCGTCAGCACTCTCCTTTTTGGTCTCGAAACACTACAGATTTTCAATTATTGTCGCAACTATTCAGAAGACTCCCCGGTTCTCAAGCTCCCGGTAATGGATTCATAGTCTTGTGATAAGATCGTTCTCAACGGTCTTAGGTCGCCCCCGCCCGGTGAGATCACATCACATGAGATGGTGTACACTGCCAATGCGTTCTGGATGTCCGGATCTAGGTTTTTCGATTTTGGGCATAATATCTGTGGTTGGCACGGAGTAAGAGAATTGAACACACACCCACCGGAACTGACCATAATACGTTCCAGGTTTACTCGATGACCGTCACCTTTTACAGCCAGTCCCAGCATATCGCAGATCCACCACTTTCGATTCCATTACTACCTATTTTCTCATCTATCGTGATTTTGTTGGTTCAGGTGCGTCCCTGTTGACAAGTAGTACTCATCGCCACAACGCAACGAGACAGAGTTTCTTCTGCGTGCACATTGCGAAGCTCTCCGGCCGCCGCCACCTGGCCCGCTTAAGCTACCTTTTCAACATAACACCCGTCATGCTGACATTCGCGCTCTTTATTATGTACCAAAGATCCAAGTTGAACTTTGTTGAGCTTGAAACAGGCGTGGGTCGACTGGTTATGGTGGTAGTAGCGGCCGTTCAGCCACCGGGACACCTTCTCATTGCTGGGGCCCTGTGCTATCAACTATGGCGCTTCAGGGACAAGAATCTTTCGACAAGGTTTGTCGTCGTGTGGCCACCCTTCTTTTGGCTCATTGTACCTAGGATTTACACGGTCCTCGATAAGACTATCTATCATCTGGACAATCGGTGAGCTCTCTGCACTGTAGTTTGGCAATGCATTGAGGGCTATATCTTGTATTCAGAAACAACTCTGATAACATGGTATGTATCATATTCCAAGCTCAGAGACTGATTGAATGAGGACTCGGTCAGTGTGGTGAGCCTCGCGGACCTGATCTTGGCAAGTCTTATGTCCAATTGGGTGAACTCCGTGTTGATTCTCGGCAGTCCCTTACTCGTCAAGACCGCCAGTACATCATTTACTCACCTCCATTTGACACTGTTAACACCGTTAACACAAAAGCCAGTGGCCTGGATGGCATTCTATCTCCTTCAGTCTGCATTTCAGCCCCCACTTCATGCCTGCTTTCCTCCTGCTGACTTGTGCTTGTTCAGTGCTCTGTAACACCATGATGGCATCGTAGGCATTTTCGTCCGCGGTTCAACTCTGCCAGACTAAATAGCTGCAACCGCTACCAACGAACTCCCGAAGTTACCACGCTTCCGTGCGACGAAATTCGTTTCTCATCTAACGGGCCAGATCGCACGGTAACAGTCAAGCTTTTTGTTCACGCAGCTGTCGTTGAATTCAAACTACAGATGTTCTCAACGGAATCGGCAAGTACGACCGAAACCAAGGTGAGTTATGGTTTTCCTCCGAAAGGGGAGTTGGTTCATCTGTCCATGCGATGCAGGTGGTATTGGGAAGGCATCAGATCATTTGAAGTAGATCAGCAAGTCGGACGATGGATGGCTACCGATGGGAGTTCGTGCCAAGACTCAAACAGCTCTGGAGGTTCTATGATTTTGCCTAATCTTATGAGCGCGCCATTGGGAAGAGAATTGTACAACTTAATTTCGCAGATTCGTTGGCTTTTCTGTGGGCCAGTCTCTGTTCAGTTGCCCTAAATATCTTCTTTCTCGCCTCAATAAGTTGCCCTTCCCCAGGCGCCACTTCCGTTCATCAGGTCGTATGCGCGAATGGCTTGTCGGCCTAGAATTTAATCCTCGGGCTTTTGTCGTGCACGAAAAACGGTGTCCAACACGGACGTCGGAAGCTCAATACAGCACTTGCGCACAAAGGCTCGTACCGCCAAAAAATCAAGTCGCGCAACCACGGCGTAGGGGCAAACGAATCCGGCACCACATACCGGGAGGAATGGATTCAGCTCCGGCTAGTGAGTCCCGAAGGCACAGCTTATCGATATGCAGAACCTTGGTATCTTCATAAAAGAGTTTCTTTCTCGCCTCCAAAGAATTGAGGCCCGCTATGAGGACGCGACCCGTGCGCCAGTTGCGGAACGCGCGCGGCTTTGGGATTCCGGTGATGAACTTTCTCGTGCTTGAGATATTGTTTAAGATATATTTGTGGTCGGCCCCCCAGTCACTATCAGCTTGTTTGTGATTTTCTGGATACCAGTGTAATTATTGAAATCTTCCTTGTTCATCTGCTAAGATAGCGAGGATGCTTCCGAGAGCCCGAACATAGGACTCGGTAAGTGGCTTGACTGGGGACGCCTGAGTCCTTTGTATGCTGCCCGCCAACCTTTTTACAGTATAAACACCTGGCGTCAATTTTTCGTTAATGATTAACTTGGAAGTTTAGGAGCCATACGAAATTACTCGCAAAAAGCACGCACATAGCCTGAGTTTACACACTGGGGCGGACGAATGCTTTTAGAACTTGTTAGAACTGCTGTTGCGACATCCAAATGGATCCGCACAACTGAGTCCCAGCGGTACGGGAGGCACATAGTGAGCGTTCTGGCTATTCAAAGTTGGCTTGTGCCGGTGCACTAGCATCGTTCTCAATCAACGTTCAGGGGGTGGCGGTACATGCGGCCCGGAAAAGACCGGAAGTCCTCACTTTTCTCACCAAAACCACCATGACGCTGAGTTCGGCGTTACTTTTCTGGACCCCGCCTTTGGCCACTCCCCGCGCAACTCTACCTCTCACACGCCACGAGCACCATCTCCCAAACGCCTTCCACGCGGCCCATCCTCGCGCCTGCCGCACATTCAATCTCGGGCTGGCGCCTCGCACGCCCTGGCTCCCCCGCGGGCAGCACATACTCACTCACAATTAACTACCCACAGAGCAAGTTTTCCCATATGATGATCTGCCGGCCGCGCGGGTACGAGTCCAAAGACCCCAATGGCAGACAGTTGGGGATGGTCCCTCGCGGCGGGACGCCTCGTGCATGCCGGGTGAGTAGGATGAGGACTATGACTGCGCCTGCGCCAACTCTTCCGCTTCAAAACTATACTATTCCTTGCCAACACCACCCTCTTTCTCTACTCCCTCTGAGTGGTCGTTTTCACGCTCCTCGCGTACTTCCGCACACTCAAATACGCGTCCATCCTTCTCGTTGCGAACCAGACTGAGCTGTACGGCGATATATCGGACAGTTGCTTTCAACTACTTGTATCGTCTTTGGACGATCACCCCGAATCCTGGCTCAGTCAAGCGAACAATATTTTCAGCCGTCTCGGGATCACTTCCAATTTCCGAGATTATGGTTGACTCTCGACTGCTGGTTAGATTACCATTTTTGTTGACTTAATTGAACAGTTCTTGTGCACTCTGACGTGTACTTCAAGCTTAACATTCCGGGAAGTTCAGGAGCTAAGCTCTTTCGAGCGGCTTTCTATTTCTTTGGCCTGTGAGGACCTTCAAACTGCTCCAGCAAAACACAGATGGCCTGAATGCCCCGCATACTGGTTCTTTGACTTAGACGGCTCAGCGAGGAAGAGGCAACCCGTTTTGGATTTCCCTCTATAGAGTTGACCACCAAAGTCATTGGCGAATCATAGGATCCCAGTGTTTACACCGGACTCCGCCAGTTCCACCAGGCTAAGGGATTCGATTCTGACAACCAGGACGTCGCCTTGCATCTTGATCTCCCACATTTCGAAATGTCACAAGACATTGATGTTCCATCTGCACATAGTGAGCCAACCCCCCCCGAGCAGAAGATCTGGATCTGACTCCAAGAAATACCAGTGGAGGTGGAGGAAGCCGCAGTCTTGAAGTTCGATTCTGCGTTGGTTGTCCAGTAGTCAACAGAGATTCATCGTTAGAGCTCGGGTCAGACTCTGATTCCGAGTCAGCTGCTGTATAATTGCCTCGCAGCCAAAGACCAACACGGGCTCGGAGTCTCGCGAACATCAAAGCCCGGATGGACACTTGGTTCAAAAACGAATGAGACGCCGGCCAGCAGAGCGAAAAAGTGTGCAGAAGAAAATCACGTATATTCGTGATCGTTCGAACTCCACTACATCGGCGAGCAGAAATGCGGATGAAGGGAGTGTAGAATTTGGCTCAGGAGGGTGTTTGCAAGCAAGAGGTAATTGCGAGGCAAACTAGTGAAGTAAACTATGACAAGTACTCGAGCTTTTATATGTAGCCAATACCAAATACAGTAGGTAGGAGGTGAGTCAGAAAGGAATTGGTATAACCATATGGCTGTGGAGCGTAAGCGTAGCAACGCGAAATAGGTTTGAAATAGGTAGTGAAATGGAAGGTGAAATGAATTTGAAACAAGTTGGGGATGAAATACTGCGGTCAAGGTTGTATTTCCAACAGGGAGAGTGGTTGAATGAATTTGGCAAAGTTGAAGGCGCACCGAGGACACAGTATGACGTGCCCCCGAGTACACGGACGGACCGTTATATATCAACGCCCACAGCTGTGGTCGACCTGATATATCGGCCCAGCTTCTTCCCACGGGCAGCCACCTATTCACCATTCTTCATCGTATTTCGGACTACGCTTTTTCGATTACAATGGCCCATAAAGCCACCAGCAGCGCAGCCACCGCACACATGTGGCTGTAGGTCCGGACCACATCAATGTCCAGCAGGTATGCGGGCGAATATACCGCGACCTTGAGGAATACGTGCAGTACGAGCGCGTTGATTGAAGTTGAAGAGGATTTTGGGGTGATTGAGGTAGCAATGAGCGCGGCAGTGACGGCATACGCTTATGTAGAGAAAATGCGTATCAGTGGGGTGTTACTGTCAAATGCACCAGAATCAGTGTAATACCAGGGAAAATGTCGCAGAGTGCCTCGTGCGTCGCGATCATCCGATGCGGGAGGCCGTTCGGAATATTACGCTTGTTGAACCGCGGCTCTTGAGGGAACAGTCAGAACTTGATGCAATTTCGAAAATCCAAAGGAGAGCGGCGCGCGAACCTTTGTTCTTGTACCCAGCTTTATTGCCAAGGAGCTGTCCCATGTTGGACAGCATCACACTTGCCATATAAACCGTAAAAAGATAGAACGCGGTGAGCAGCACGATGGCCTTTTGCGGGTTGTTTTCGACAGTCGATGTGTCATCCGACAGTATCCGTAAGGCGCTTGAAATGACGGGAGTCAAGAGTCGGGCACCCAGCCCAGAGGGCGCAGCTAGGTACGAGAGTATGGGCAGGGCTGAGAGACATCCACCAGAGAGTATCAGGGGAAAGCTGTAGGACGTCTCAGCTCACGACGCGGTACCGAATGCAGTTCCTCACGCTATATAGGAAGTCTGGGGGAAATCGCAAAGAGAAGTACTAGGTGAGGACATGTGTGGGGAGTGATTCAAAAACTTGCAAAGGCAGTGGCATATATAGTTCAGATAGCCGCCATCGCAACATAGAATATTGCGGCTAGTAGAGTAAAGCGCGAGAGAGCGCAATGTACATTGCGGCTGGGGTGATCCGTACTGCAGTGTATGGTATGGTCGGCCGCACCGCAGCCTAGAATGTTGCGGCTGGAGTGTAGAAAACTGCGATACCAATGATTTTTTGACGTGAAACGAATTCGCGGATAGGGATAAAATTCTGTTCGAAGTCCTAATGGCATCTCGTCTGGCGTTTCGGCGCTGGTTTAGTCCTTACGGTCTCGATTAACTCCGAAAATCCCGACCAAACGAGAATAAAGAATTCGTCAGCAGACTAGTCTGAGTCCGTAGTGGATGAGTAGAACTGCGATCATCTGACACAGCTACACTGGCTGGCAAAATAGGTGTCGCACAGAGTGTTTTGGCAGCGATGGACAAGGTCCAGAAGGCGCAGTATAATCTCACCTCTTCATGTCGCAAATGATGGCTGCACTGGCTTTGGCAGAGGCGACAGACACGAAACAGCAACTCACGGTCCAGATTTAATCGCTCACGGCGGAGATGGCAGACTCTTACCTCTAAGACAGGGGGTGTTGCGATTCCCGCCCCAGTTGACCACAGGCGAACCTGCTCCCGACGTAAAACTCCCGCAGGAGACAACATCCGGCGGCAGTCGGTGGTGGACAATTCAGTTCACGAGCAGCACGAAATCGCGGTCGCAAGTAACACAGGCTCATTCTGATGCCTCGGTTTGTTTCCATTGGGTCCCAGATTTGTGTTGCTGCTCGTAACAGATGGCAAGAAATACAGGGACCCCCACGCATACGACTTCGTGGTTTTTCTGAAGGAGATAGCTCAAAATGATTCGTTATTTTGTGCAGATCCAGTATTGCTTACTGGACACGGGAGCGATCCTCTTTCGACGGATCATAACTATCCAAAATAACTGTATGCCGGAAGACCTCGCGTTGGAATGTTCACCGTCTGAGATGAATTGAAGGTGTCCAAGAAAAATAGGGTTGACGTGGTAATGTGGAGTGCAGAGATGGTGGAGAGGTAAACGAGTATAGACTGGCTGACCTCCGGACCGCCCGTTGCTGCCAGAGCTGCAGAAATGCAGAGCCTATGCCAGCCCATGTAGCGGCAGAGTCGTGCGTCGCGGTGAGCATTTGTCGTGTTCGTAGGCTCTGTCGCATAGCTAGGGGTTTGCGTTAGAAACACCAGGACCGCGGAATAAACCTGAAAACTGGATTTAGAGTTGTACCAGCGGCGAAAATCACGTCACATACCGTGCCAAACGTTGTCGCAGTGGCCGCAATAAAAGAGGATACTGTATTCTGATTCTGGAGGGCGAACACCAGTCGGAGCTCCAGCCGGAAAGCCCACACTGCCAGAAGGGCCAGATGGATTGCGACCATCGTCAAATGCAGAGTAATAGACAATATGCTCAAAGAGCGGGTGCAGTTGAGCCTTGACAGCCGCCAAGGCACTGCGAGTACAGGGAATGATTACACAGCTGACAGAATCACCGGGTGGCAGACCTTGGTGGGGGACGGATGAGTTCACGGTATCATCGTCACGACTTTGGGGGGGGGGATATTATTGGATTCGTCAGATGTCGGCATAAGTGTCTTGGAATTGAGGCCAATGGCGCGTGGAAGGGAAGAGTGGGGACGAAAACAGTTCCACAACGCTTTTCCCTTCTCCGTGGCACCTATTCTTGTGCATGGCAGGCACAGCAGATTCTGTTCTGCCAGGCAGATCATGACTGTTGCCAGCGTATGCATCACCAGCTTGATGATCAAGAGATGAATAGATAGATAGATTCGAATGGTGAGGAGGCGGGAGTACATGCATGCGTACGATATGACACGGACCGTTACTCGGTGCGTGCAGAAATGTAGAGGAAAGGAATCCATGCCATCGATGTGCGTCAGACGACAGAGGCCGTCGAAAGCGATAACCACGAGGGACCGTCGGCGCTAGCTGCTCATGAGGGTAGGCCGTCGCGTGCGCATGCACCTCCGACGTCGGAGTCCTTTCTCCCATCCCTATCCTTGTCTCCCTCACCATACGAATCACGCCGCCCACCGAGATGCCACGGCAGTGATAACGGATATGGGTGCCCTCGTCCGGAAGAGTACGACACGAAAAAGACCGCAGAGCCGCGTCTGGGTCGAACGATGAGGACATGGAGCGGGAGGTGCGCACCGAGAGCACCGAGGAACGGACACTCAAGTGATGCGACGCGGCGCCTCCATATCTCACTATCTTTCCCTCCTCTCCCTCCTCCAGCCTCTTCGTCTCCGCGCAGACAGCGCGTTCGATACGGGGAGCAGTTTCACGGAGGACGTGTATCACCCGGCGCGCAGCTGGTCCACGCCGATGTCTTCTCTTCATCCTTTCGCACCCACACCAGGGCCAGGAGGACGCGGGACGCGATTCCGATTCTCCCCACTCTTGCCCCTCCTGCTCTCGGTGCTGCACTCACGAGGAAGTGATGCCGCAGATGATGTGAGGGGAGACGTGGAGGCGTTGATTTGCCAAAAGGACCGCGACGTGAGAGCAAGCGTGATAACAGTGGCGGGCGACGCTGCCAAGTCGTAAAGGGAGGGGGGCGTCCCGTGGAGAAGTACGCGCCGCGACGCGCGCCGGCGACGCACAGGGAGGACGAGGTGGATGTGGTGCAAGCGAGACGTCGGGAGTTGGAGAGCACGAGCGTTGGGGGCGGAGGCAGGAGGCAATTAGGGGACTAAGGGGGGGCTAGGCCGAGCAGGGACGTCGTCGGAGTGGGTAATTGGACGAAGGCAGCGCGGCGCGAGGGAGGTCGGCATACTATAGCTGCAGCGGCCGTAGTCAGGGATGAAATCGTGGGTGTTGAAACGCGGCTGTGGCATCGTTCCTTATCCCGAGTCGACCTGGACACTTGGAGATCCCTACCCTGAGGCGGCGGACGACGCGCAGTACTATCCCCGCGCTCCCGCTCCCGCACCCGCACCCCACCATCTTCTCCCTCACCGTCTCCCGCCTCCCCATCCACGCCCGCACGCACCGGACCCTGGGCGCACGGAGCGACAGCGCTTACAAACCCCGCAAGAGTCCGCCCCGATACTGGAGGAAGACGCAGACGAGCCGGCACTCGCGAGTGAGCGCGAGGGCAAGCGCGCGATAAGATTCGTATACGGGTACTGCTGTTCCGGTGCGCTCGTTCTCCTGCTACATCTTGTCCCTATGCCGGATGGTCTCGGCGCCACACCCCGTGAAGAATGTGGATGACGCTGCGGGTGACGTGGGAGACGTAGCGCCTTCTGCGCGTCGTCTGGAGTGCGCCAATGCATGATGCTGCTGCGGACCCGTAGAAGATCTCGGCGTGGTGCCGGGAGGGCACACGCCAGACGGCTCGATGCGGCAGGGCGGGTGGCAGGGCAGACGACGAGTTGCAGTTTAGACGAGGAAGGGCCGAGTAGGAAGCACATAGCTCCGAGCTGAGAGACCGCGAACGACAGGAGCACGCAGATGAGCAAGAGAAGCGAGAGCGTCGTGGGGAATGCCCAGGCCGACGCGTCACTATGGACTCGAGTGGCGCATGAGTCGTACCAGCCTGCATGCTTGGGATGAGGAGGATGCAGCTTCAGTGGGGCCGGAAAGCGGGTCTCGGCTCGCAAGGAGAGGAAGGAGGGTGCACGGAAGACCAGGATGGAGAATATTTGAGCGAGGCCAAGTAAGTGTTAGCATTAGCAGCGGCGCGTACCAAAGACAGATCACTAGGAGCGGCCGCATTGCGCCGACGAGGAAGCAGGTTTGTTCGTACTGCTCGTATCGTCCTGTTTCCCCCGGTGCTATTACTCCGAGCCGATAGACAGTGGACATATACACAAATGGTAGCACGCAGATGAGCAGGAGAAACGCGAGCATCATCCCTGCACCGCTGATTCGTTAGAAGGTTTAAAGTGATCGAAAGGATGTTGCGTGCGTACCTTGGTCTTGCTGTTCTGACGATGGCTAGTGGTACGAGCGGCCGTCGATGCGGCTGGCCGTCCGACCACTTCTGAGCTAGGAGCGAGTTAGAAACGCAAAGTTAGGGACAGAACACAGGCAACGCACATAGGTCGCACGACGCTAACGCTCTGTAGCGTCCATTATTCAGAATGGTCCCCCGCGACTTGTTTGACGAGGGTGGATCCAAGCGAGCCACCGAGGACAAACAAGACAGCGCGCGGTGGCTTGACAGCAGGAAGGAGAACTGTGGCGCAAAAAGATAATCCGGAAAACAGGATGCTGAGGCGCAGATGTCGATCGAATCAATGTCCGTCTCGGACACCAGGGAAGGGTGGTCACAGATTCGTCTAGAGTAGCCGTGAGGTCTATCGAGTAGCCAAAGTATCGAGCGAGAGCTGGAGGAGAGCGGAAAAAGCAGGAGTGTTTGGGACGTTGATCCGTGTTTATCGCATCATGATATCAACAATCAACGCTACCCTTCGTTCCAAATTGATGGCATACCCTTACCACCAAAACTGCAAAGTAGCTGCGAGAGAGACGTAAAATTTTCGGGAGAAGTAGAATAACATTATAAGTACATGTGCCAAACGTAACCGAAGATCGCGCACGATACGACGTTCATCTACCACGTCGCGGGCCCAAACGTCCCGTTTTCCGCGAGGGAAATCACTGGTGTTCGGTTCCAGTCCGCAGTCTTTGTGTACACAGTGTTGCCCCACCACGCTTGAATGGTGTTTAGGGCCGATCGTGCCGTTGCGCGGGTACTGTAGGCAGAAGAAGATGAGCACCGCGGATATGGCGACGCCGGCGTCCATCGCAGCCGAGAGCACATAGTTGTACTTGGTCCACCACGCGAAATGGCGGCGGCGGATGACGTATTGGAATATGAACCCGACGATGGCCCAGGGAACATAGTTGATCGCGCTGGCAGGTGGGATGAGGCCTGTTCCAGAGAAGATAACCGGGAAGCTGGAGAAAGATTGTGAGAAAATTCCCAAGTGCAGTAGAAGAGCGTACTTGATGTATCGGATGACGCTATTGGGCCATTTCAGGCTGATGAGCCAGGCAATCACCGGGCAGATGAAGCCAATCAGGAAGAAGAAAGTCAAAGCTACACAAGGGTCAGGGAGAACAGACGAAAAGAAGAATACAAAAAACATACCATAATAGATCTGGCCATGCGAAAACTGGCGAGCAGGGCCAATAACACCCCAGATGATAGAGGCGGTTCCGAACACAGCAGTGCTAGGGCAGATAAAACCGTCCTTCTGCTCACTGTCGCACATTCCCTCAATGTTAGTGAACATCCAGGCCTGAACACCAAGCTGAACAGCTAAAGACAGCATGAGATTTCACCCACGGCGATTAAGGAAAACCAAACTTACTTCCGGCGACAATGGTGGCGACAACCTGAGCAGTGAACATGCTGCGTGGGGGAATCTTCATGTAGTGACCAAGCTTGAAGTCCGAAGTGAAGGTCAGCGCCTGAGCCATGGTGATGTAACCCCAGGTCTTGAACATCATCATCGCGATGGGGTGGCCAGGGAGCGCGTATCCGATGATTAGCTCGGTGATGACGTTGAGACCGACTTGCTGGTTAGTAATCGCCTGGATCATGCCAATGGGGATGATGTACAGGAAGGCTGAAGAGGAGAGAAATTAGCTTTCTGACTTGTTGTGTCCATCAGGAGGACGCTCGCTGACCAATGACCAAAGCAAGGATGAAGAACTGCACGGGGAACTTGGTGTCCCAGACTTCAATCACGACTAGAGGACGGGAGTGTTATACATGATGGAGAAGCGAGTAGGGAAACACTTACTGATACCGCAGACAAACATGGACAGGAAGACCGATGCATACCACCACTCAGGGACCTGGGGATAGACAGCCATGAGACGGGCGTGGATATCTGGCTGTTCGTGCATAGCACGACGGGATTGGGTCCAGATTTGCTTGCGGAAGAACAGGCTGGCGCAAAAAAATTATCCTGGAAAGTCAGGTTGAGATGATGAAGGGGCTTACAAGGCGTGAGTAATCGTGGCAGTAATGCTCGCAAACGAAAGGCCATAAGATAGCGCAAATGTGGTCGAGAGGAAGAGTGGACTATAATGTTTATAAGACTCTTCGTCGAAGGTAGAATCAGCCGTGAGAATTCGGGTGACGTCGTAATATTTCCCAGTGTTGTCGAAAGAGTGGGTGCTGGAGATGGTCATGTACTTGCTGTACCATGTATTGGAGAAGTACAGGGCGGGCGTCATAATCCAGAAGAAGAACACGAAGCCGGCTGCTACGTTTGCCTCAGCCCACCACGGGGTCGCGAGAGGCGAGCCGATGTAGGCGATCTGAGCCCAATCGAATGTCAGAAGCTATTCACAGGTTTAGTCGACTATAACCGGCGAGAGAGGCCGACAGAAGGCTCACCCCCATGCCAAGACCATGGGTCACACCGAAGAGCTGGTTGACGGCGACGTTGTCTGGGACGATCCAGCACACTGAATGCGGCATCAGCACATATTATTCAGTTGCAGATAAGGAGACGCACCCCATGAAAAGTAACTGAGGGCAGTGAACAGGTAATCTGGGAGCAAATACCAGAATGCGGAGCCGGCGAAAGCGATGTAGAAGAAGCGTTCACGGCTGTAACCTCCGCGGTCACCAATACCCGCATACTCGGTTGCATGGAGGGTGTTGAAGAGTGCGCAGGTAACGAGATTGGCAGGCCAGATCATAGACGGGGGCTGAACCAAGAAGCGCCGCGCAATACCGCCAATGGAGAACCCAATCAGCTGAGTGGACATGACCATCAGCCACTGGAAGCTGAAATTGTACGTTTGGCTGAACGAGTATTAGCATAGTTAAGATGATGCATCAAGACCCTACTTGTAGTAAACGCGCTGAACAGCAACGATATCAGTGGCGTACGCGCTACCGTAGCCGACAGTGGCCATGATAGTAACCAGCACATGCTCTTTAATCGAGAATGGTCCGGGGTTCACTTCCAGACCAAAAATCTTGACGTTGGGCAAAACTCGGTACCACAGGCGACCAAGCGGAAGCGAAAGCAGCTGGGCAACAATCTGGAGGGGTTCGTCAGCCACGGACGCTCGACCCTATTAGGAAAAATGTACGCCAGTCACGGTGACCGAAGGATACCGGAAGAAGAAGAACTGATTCAGCCCCTAGAATCATCTGTCAGCGTTGGGAAACACGGTGAAACGATGTGCTGACGGGAATGAGGATCGCCCAAATCAAGCCAAGAGTCCAAGCTCGGAGAGTGGAGACCGCAATGGTGGGGTCGTCAGTGTTGGCGACGGCGGATCGTACCTCAGGATAGGGTGAGTCGTCCTCTGAATGTATTGAGCACGGAAAGGAATCGATTATGGAACATGAAGACTCACCCGCAACACCGGCCATGGCGGAGTCAGGGTCAGCATTGGGATCATCGAACTCAGGGATTCCAACGTCCCCGGCGTCTATGACAGCGACATTGGGCGTCGTTGGCTTTCTCTAGGTCAAGAGAGGCGGTATCAGCCTTTCCTTCGACTGCAGCGGACATGGGGGGCTAAGAACGATAATCGATCCCGCGAGCGGTAACATAAGTTACGGTCTTTAAATCCACCGAGGTTGATCGGCTAGGCTAACCCACCATATCAATCAATCAGGCTTTTCTAACAGGCACTGCCCTCAACATACTCTGGTCCGTCCGTCCGGGAAGATAAGAGGCTTGAAGTGAAGATAGTCAGAAGGATTTGCAGTCCACTCAATTCCGGTAAGAACAGCGTACACATGCCGGCTTGTGTCAATTCAGATTGCGCCGAATCAATTCTTGGGCTGCCCACCGGTCTGTAACAGGTAGTATACGACCATCATCAAAAGGACCTCGCGGTGAATGTGCTAGCCATACAATTACAATCTCCATTTGAGAGAAAAAAACACCCAGTTACGACATTCCGAATCGGCAGAAGTCGTGGAGTCGTGCAATTTTCCGTAAAGTAGCGGGACGGTTTCCTGATGCCACAGGTCAATACTTAAGGCGGATACAGACCTGTTGCGTTGGGAATATGTATGTGGTTTGTGGCTCTTATCGGTTGTGCTGGCAAGTCAAGTCCGAGCACCGTTTGCACGGAGTCAATGCCATTAGCAACGGAATATTGGATAAAAAAGGTCCACTCTCTGCCGAATGTCGTAATTATTGTACGGTATGTGCCACTCGCACTTTGGCTCTCACCGAGCCCATGTGTGTCCCCGCTCATTCACCGAACCCATGTGCGTCCCCGCTCATCATTACTTATTGCCGCCATGATATTGCCCGGCAGCCCCGAGGAATCCGGTAAGTAGTTGATTCCATGTGTCCCGCATCCGAACCATTCGGATATAGATTGGTACCAAAGCTATTGCTCCGCTGCTCCTCGGCAGCCCCGAGTAATCCAGCAGTTGCGACATGCAAGCAAACCCGGACAGGTGCCCTCCCTGAGAAAATTAAGACCACGCCAAGACCGACAGATCCTCCAGTCTACGCCTATAAAATTTACTTAGGGTTGTTTCTTAAAGTAAGAACAAGCTCAGTCGGGGCACACAAGGGTGGAAACGACTGAGGCGAGGTAGCGCTCGGCGCAGTATATAAGTAAGAAAGTAATTGGAAATGAAGAGTTGGAAATAGAGGTTTGTAAATAAGATTAACTGTACAACCGGGCTCGGCGGCGATATGGATATGCCGCCGTATCAGTGGGTCTCCTTCAACACTTCTTCCGTCCTGAGGAGATGGTCGCACACGAATCATTAGGGGAATAAGACCCGCTGCCAGTGACTCTCGGAACGCGTAAGGTCAGGAGAGCAACGAACACAGAACCTGGAAGCAAATTCAAAGAAGAACTCGTGGCGTGTTACTCCATCGCGAAAACCTTTCGCCCAAAGAATGGGCGTGACGGCAGTCAGGGCGGTGTGGAGCTATCCCTCCGGGTATAGCCGCCGCGGCGGATGTATTAAAAAACATTGAATGGGAGTACCGGGATCTACGAGGATGAGCTCCGTGTTCAATCAGTGCCCTGAACTTCTCGACATCAATGCAGTTCGTCACAATCGCATTTACCTGTCTCGGTAACCCAGACGTTCGGTGACACTTCCACAACACAGCGGACCCTAGCGGACCGCTTGATCCGTGATTGACAGTCGGAGTTGAAAAAGAAGTGCAGAAGTGTCACCAGAACGTGTGATCTCTGCACTACATTTTCATTCTCCGACTGTCAATCACGGAGATCACCACCGGAGCGACTGGGTTACCGAGACAGGCATTTACAATGCGTCCTCGAAATGCTGTGTCAGCTCCTTCACATATCTGTCGTGTTCGCGATTAGGCGAAGTCTTTTGCGAATCTCGAAGATCGACCAAACGAAATCCCGAGGGGAACAGCAAGGAGAAGGAGCGCAAGAACCTGACCGAATCCCCATTCGTTGTCCTCCTGAGGGTCCGGGTTCTTGTCGCGAATGAGAGCGAGTTCAATTTCGATGACAAATACGACATTAATCATGGCAAGACACCCCAATCCGACGAGGAGGAAGCCCGTGTGTGATTCCGGGATGGGAAGCGCGACACTAGTGTCAGTGAGCAAGTTGTCGTTTTGCATCAGACGACCGCGTGCCGATGATCCTGGACGGAATGGAATGCAAAATGTGGTATTCAACCCTGGACCGGATGCGGTGTTGTTTGCGAAATTTGTTGTATAAGATGCGGGGGGCGATGAAAACGGCGGAGAAGCGGCCACGAAGAGCGATAGTGCTGGACAGCTCTGTTCTTGTGCGCGTATCTCGTACGGGATAACTCGGTTTTTGTGTAAATCCGAATCAGCCAAGGAAACTCCGTTGCTCCGACGGAGGTCGTGCTGGAGATGCTGAAGGTAAGTCGAAAAAGCGACCAGAGTCGGAGATGGAGGTCGTAATGGGACGCGAGGCAGGAAAGGACCAGAGTGGGGGAAATAGGGGGACGAAATCCAGGGAAAGGAAATGTCAACAAGGCCACGCCCCAAGAAATCAGAAAAACCGAAAACGCCATAAAGCAAAGCGACAACTCGACGGCTCTCGAATTGCTAGTACAAAGAAATCATCCAAGAATGCGTAGAGCGCCTCGAGCTGTAAGATGGCCAGTGAGCTCGGACATGCACAGCTGGACCGACGGACGACGTGGAGGCAGCTGGAAAGCAACGTGCACTTACTCACTGAAGGCGGTGATCTGCCGGCGCCAATTTACCCACTTTCCTTTTTGGGGGAGCATAAGTCCAGGGGAAACAAATTCAATTCGAGTGTTCATGAGCTGATGATACAATACAGGTATATGCACGATCGGTAAGTGGTGTTACTAGGACGTGCGTGCAGGGAAATGACGGGGTAACGCAAGGGATAGAGGCATCCTATCCTTATCTGAGCACGGGAGAGCAAGGTGGGCACTCCCCGTCGCCCTCCCCTTCTTCACCCCCCAGCTCAAACCCGTGCCCGTGCCCAGACGAGCTCGGCGAAGCGGGGTGCGCCTGTTCTACCCACGACAGATGCAGCAGCAGCGCATGAGCGTAGTGTACCCGACCTCGACCCGGAGGAGGTAGAGATCGGGCGTCTCCGGATCGGGGTGGAATGAATAGGCAGGCTGCTGCCGCAGCTGCGGAGGAGGGACCCGTGCGTGTCGACGTGCCCGTGCGCAAAGTGCACAATGAGACAGACACGACTACTCGAAGAAGGGGCGATGGGGGGGAGTGGGAGACATTTGGAGGACGGGGAAGGCGTACGAGGAAACGGTGGAAATTGGAGCGAGTCAATGAGGACTAGGAGCGGCTGCACTGTGTCGGTGAGGAAGCAGATCTGCGTAAAGCTCGTCTCCTGTAGCCTTCCCATTGTCCCTCATCCTCATCCACTCTGAAACAGACTGCATATAGGCGTAGCAACACGGGCGCGAACGGCTCGCCGTCCATCTGACGACATCCCCACCTTCGCATTCCAAAATACGGCCGCCCCGAGGTACAGCGGGACGAGGCGACCGTGCCAACGCGCCTTCCTCTCCCACTCCCTCCACGCGACGCAGGCTAATCCTCGACTCAATCCCTGTCCCAGACGCGCGCAGATCACCTCCACCACCTTCCCCGCGGCCCCTCGTACTTGTCCTCTCGCCCCTCCTGCTCCTGGTGCTGTACTACATGCAAGCGCGATAGCGGTGTGGATGACGCTGCGGAGCCATGCAGGCGCTCTTCAAGGAGAGGTATGCGGGGCAGATGCCGCCGGGGCGCACGGGGAGACAGCTCGATGCGGTGCATGGGAGAGGCTGGGAGGCAGAGAGCACGAGCGCCGGGACGGTGCGCGCTCGACACGTGCGGGCGACTCTCCCAAGCTGTGAAGGCGATCCTCGTCGAGATACGCGACGCACGCCGGCGAAGCGCAATGGGACGAGGTCGATGTGGGCGAAAGGTGGAGAGCACCGGGTCGTGCAAGTTTGCCAGAAGAGCGGCGCTGCAGACCGTGGCTGACTCGGGGAGGCGATGAGAGGGCCCCGCGGAGGGGCAATCGTGAGAATGGGAGAATGCAGCGCGGCGCGAGGGAGGCCGGCGTACAATAGCTTCAGCGGCCGCAGTCCGTGGCTGACGACGAGGATGACTCGTGTGGCTTGAAACGGGGCGGATCCTGTACCCTCCTTCGGGTTCGTTAGCCCAAGTGGAGGAATACATGGCACGCGAGACGCATACCTGGTGCGGCGACATCTCCGCCCTAACCTGACGCGCCGGAAGACGCTCCCGCACCCCTCACATGCGCCACCAGACCCCGGATACGCGCAGCCGCAGCACACACCCATACCCCAGCCGTGATGGGCCTCGGACGCGGACGAAGCCAAGGCCGGCGGCGCGCGTCCTCCTTCTCCCGTGCCATGCTCCGGTGGATGGTACTGCGGGCGATGTGGAGACGCTGTAGCAGGTGTCCAAGGGGAGGCTTGCGCGTCACCCGGGAAACGTGATGGAGGCACGCAGATGCGGGATGAAGTCGTAGGGCTGGAGGATCTCGGCGTCGTCACCGAAGGAACGCGTGAGGCGGGAGGAGCAGACCGCGAGGGAAGGCCGATCTCGACGTGTTCCGATGGACTCGAGTGGCGCACAGAGCGCACTGGCCTGCCTACTTCGGGCAGACGCTGCATGCGCAGTGGAGACAGTTAGTGGTAGTTTGGACAGCCTGCGACGAGGAAGGGACGGCGACGGCAGCGGAATGGTATTCTCCTTCGTACTATCGCTCAGATCCGAGAGAGCGCGGACGACTGGAGCACAAAGATCAGCAGGAGAAGCGCGAACGTCGTTCCTACGGTCCCTGTCAACTCGTTAGAAAGGAACATAGAGAAATGAATCCAGTGCGCACCTTGAGTCCACCATGACACACGGCCTGTGATACGTGCAGGGTTCAAGAGAGCAGGGCTTTCCAAGTAGTTCTGAGCTCGGAGCGAGTTAGCAACGTCAAGTTACAGACAGAAAAAACGCGACGTACATAGATCAGACGACACTAAAAGGTAATACTCCATCAAAGCCTATTATTCAAGAGATCGTTCAACTTGTGACGAGAGCGGCTCGGAGAGCCACTCAGAGAAACGACGCCGCACGAGCAGGAATGCTATTGAGCCTAGGATGACAGATACACATCGGTTTAAGTCTGTTCCAGGGCGCGAGACTAGCTGACGTCAGAGTCCTCACAGAGAATGCATGAGTAGTCCCGGGCCTAAGTATCTAGCCCGCAAAGAAAATCGAGTTTGTGGAGAAGCCCAGTGATGCACAGCCACGTTGATCGCGGGATCGCGGATCATGACGGCATCTTCTCCGGCCCGCTCCGTCTCCTCTTTCTCGATGTGCCTCAATTTTACGAGTGCATTTCTGGCCGTCTGCCAATCCTTTTCCAACCACGCCGGGACCACCTATGATGGACTGACATCATCTCTCTCAGGCTCTTAGTGGTTGTCTTCTGCGCTCGGCCCTCTGCTCCCGCGAGGTAAGTACTACCGGCGACCGCTACTCGGTCCCCCAAGCGGTCTCCCGTGGGACGAACCTAACCTGGCTCTGAAGCTCGACTGGAAAGTCTGGACCGCTCGTGCTCATAGGCGTGCCGTACCTTTCACGCTGGTCTGTTGGTCTAGTTCGGTGCCCCCTTCTCGGAGTCCCACGTCGAGAGTCTCACACGCCTTGCTGGGATTAGTACGTCGCCGCCATGCTTTCGCCGCTCGCTATGCTCAACAGCCTCAAGGAGAATGGTTCCAAGAGATAAAACGAGCCATTCCGGAAATTATTGTTGCTGTCACCCACTCCCACTCGGTGGATGGAGACGCTGCCAAACCGAGTTTTTCCTAGGTATTGGTACATCATCTGGTTTGCATTTAAATATGCTCAAACCACGACACTAAGTTATTATGACCCTCATTGAAGCTCTCGAGGGTTCGGATATCGGGCTGCCCTGCATCAGCTCCCAAAGCTTGCCCGGTGCCGATCTTCGTATGTTGTCAACTTTCGCACCTTCTCTGTATGCTCACGTAATTTCAAAGCCCACTGGCGCGAGGAGATTCAACCAGCTCTCCCGGGAATAGTTTTACTTCTCAAGCATTCATATTCGTCGGTTCGCACTGCTGCCTTGCAGTTTCGCATCCTCTAGCTGTTCATTCCACACCCACTTTGCTGCAGCGAATCGTCAACCTGATTCCCCTCAACATTCTCCGTGGAGCGAGCAATCCTATCCTCCTGTGTCCTATCCCACACCGATCCTCCCCTTCGCTCCTCTCTCTCGCAAGACTTAGCGAGGCGATGACAAGAGCGAGTCGAAGTGCTGTGATTCCGCGATCCCCGCACGTCTCTTTAATTGCATACGCGGCTTTCAACGGCGCGAGGACAACATTGTGGCGGAGAAATTCTTGAAAAAAATGAAACCGGAGTTTTTGAAAACTGGACTTCACAAGTGGAAAGACGCGGATTCGGAAATAGCGCTCGTATCAGAGGATATGGTTCGTGCTGACAATGCTGCGCCCCATTTCGAGAACCTGTCGACCCAAAGAAAACAGCTGTCATTCGGAGCAAATAGGTAGGGCGTACGAGGCGGTAGAAGGCAGCACTACAAAAAAACGAGCAGGACGAAGATGTCAACAAACAGAGGTAACTATACGGAAAGGGGGCAACACAATAGAAACATATTGGTCACTACATATTCGGGTCTGAGTTCCACCAGATAAAATTTCCTTCAGCCTGGGCGGAGTACTGTTCAACCACGTTGCAACCGTCGCGTTGACTAGCTCATACTGCGTCCCTTGGCCGGGCTGCCCGAACGCCGCCGCAATCGTCCCCGCGCGCACAAGGATCGGCACTATGACCTCGTAAACGTGATACTCCACGGTGGCGGGAAATCCAGTTGGGTTGAGCCTCTTGGGCGGCAAGGAGCGCTGTTCCACCGGCGTGTACGCGGGGGAAAGGTACTTCCCGCCGGCGTCGCCGAATCGATCGAGGCGTGTGCCAATGAGAAGAAGTTCTTCTCCCTCGATTGACATATTCGCGGTAGAGCGCTGGAAGCCGTCGTAGAGCGGGTAGCGATATGTGCCATTCCCGGGAGTGTAGGTGTTATTTTCAAGCCACTTATCGGGGCAGAGGCCGCCCAGTTGATCATAGTGGGTGAGCAAGGGACGCGAGCCCGGGAGTTCCGGGGAGGATAGCGGGGCCGAGGCGCTCATCCCGACACAGGTATTCGGTTGCTGTTAGGCCTGGCGGTCGGACATTTGCATCCCGTCTGAAGAGTGATGAGCCGAGAGGAGAGTAGGGTACTGGATATATACATACCGGCAGCCCCGCGGCAGTGGGGATCAGCGAGAGCGCGAAGGCTGTAGCAGCATACACGAAGGAGAAGAGCATTGTTGACTGGATGAGATCCGCGGAAATGCTCAACTGAACGATGCGGGACAGAGGAGACGAAAATCTCTGTTGCTTAAACACGAGCATGGTAGGGTTTTTAAGGCGCGTCCGAATCCGGAGGAATATGCTTTCAACTAGGAGGTCTACTGGCGGCCGCCGCTGGCCACCGGTGGTCACTGGCGGCCGTTGGTGGACGCTGCTGGCCAATGTTTAGACACGGGATATGAACTACTTATGTTTGGTTCATTACCCGAGCTCTTTGGGACTGCACCGGAGCGATCCTTGTGATCCCAATGATCCCATACTGTTTTCAACTAGAGAGTCTACTGGCACCGGTGGTCACTGGCCACCGGTAATCACTGGCGGCCGTTGGTGGACGCTGCCGGACAATGTTCAGACATGGGATATGAACTATGTTTGGTTCATTACCCAAGCTCTTTGGGACTGCACCCGAGTGATCCTTCTGATCCCCATGATCCCGTACTGTTCCGGAGGGTTATTATACTGCTTGCAGGCTTGTGGTTACCCAATTGGTTGGTGAAAATGCTATTGTTCTGAGAGCCCCAGGTCCTGGCCATTTTGGACAGAATTTGGACAGAATATCCGGAGCCGAAACCAAGTTTCCATCGCCTCTGATGACGCATGCGGCCTCCTTCATCATATCGCTACTCAAGATTCGGATAGTGCCTGGCTTTTGACCACGAAATCCATAGTGGATGCCTGGTAATATATCGGCCATCGCGCAACCGACATCCTGTGTCAACTCTGGTGCAATTCTGCTCCCACAAACGGTTCTCAACCCGACTTGATTCTTGTCACGAATTGAACGTAATTGTACAGTAACTGTAATGTGGGACCCATTATTTCATTTCATTTATTATTTTAGTGACATTTTACTTGTGCTCTCATACTTCCTAGCTGCACGATGCAATGGGCAATGGGATATCTAACTTGCTTCTGTCAAACGTCGGCCTCACGCGGCGTCTTGTTTAACCCAATCGGGCTAAACTTGACACCAGACATGCACCATAAGCCCCCACATGACGCCCAATCCTCGATGTTCCGCTCAAGACGTCTGCCCAGGCGGCGCTCGGTCGGTGATCAACATCTGCCATCCACGCCATTGCTTCCTATCTCATTTTTAGCAACTGATACTCATCATAGGCAGTTGGGGCCGCCGATGTTGACTATGTTTGCGCCACGCACTCGCACGCATCATTAAGGGACCCAAAAACAACACCACAATTGATGCCACTGGGCTATCCATTCACCAAGTCCAACTGCTATCAGCACCCCACCCATCAACTTCACTCAAGAGCGAAAGAATCAAATGAGCCGCAAGGGAGGACAAGAGGAGGGTGATCCGGAGGGTGTATTTTGTTGGTCACGCACCTCCTTTTCTCATTTTCTTTTCCTTTCCTTTCAGCGATGTGCACTGACCATGGCTGCGGTCGGAAATGTGTGCCATTTCAGGCTACCCGCGAATGGTCCCACGCGTGTAAACACCACAGGTGTTGAATGCATGTGGTCCGTAGTTGGAACAAAGACCACCTACGTTGAACGCATGTGGTGTTCACATGCGTTTATGGCTGCCCCCGGTGTCAGTGGTCGGTGCCAGAATCAACATCGCATATGGCATTGACTTTGTGGCCGAATCAAATGTATTCGGACAATAAAGACCCAGCACGTAAGCGCGCATTGCTGTTGGCAATTGAATTGTCAGTGTCGGTTGCTAGTCACGGCAACCCACGCAGATATTCTTCCCCCGGCATATGGACAATGACACCGAAATCGAGAATCTATCATTTCTAGAGATGGAAGCATGTCCCTTCTTAGCCTCAGGCTCGTGGTCACCTCGGAACAAAAGCTGGGTTCCGTTTATGCTCTGTGGACTATTGATATCGTAAGTCGGAGATACCACATAACCGTGGCAGCAGATATTTGCACGGGACTGAGCCCTGGGCGGTTTATGACTTGACAGCTGTCGATTTGTTCCTGGTCTCCACGATATACATCTGCGCAACCATTCGGTCTGACAAACTTGCAGGCCCGCCCACCGTCGAAAATGACCTTGGGTTAACAGTCACTGTCCCAAACTTCCTCTCAATGGGAGGTGCAATTTGCTGGATCAGTTCTGCGAATTCGCTCTGCGCGCTCTTTAAACTCTGCCCAAGCGTTGAATTTTCATCCCGACCTCCCCGAGCTGAAACTTGATCTGAGCCAGGGTTTCGTGACAAAAGACACGGAGCGCTAATCAAGTTCCAATATTAGTGCGCAAAACGAGAATGTAACAGCATGGCCCTGGTTGCGGTGCTCCCGCTTATATATTCCGCGTATTGAGACCGCGTCCGTCACAATGTCGTTCAAAAACTTCGGTCAATGCCTGGCCTCAGTCCAGGCCAACGACACACTCTGGCGTACGGGAGGTACTGATGCGTCTGGAAATCCTGTGGATGATGTCTCCCGCGTTGTGGGACTCACATATTCTATGTGGTGTTTCACAATGCGGAAGGGCCCCAATGCCCTTCAGTTTCGAGACATTTTCCGCGCAATTCAAGCTTCTTTCATGCTACCTTTTCTGGCACTTACGGCACAGTTGCCGTCGGTGCCCCCAATCACTTCGACAATTTCGCGACTATCATGTTAACAATTGGATCGCCTACCCTCGCAATCTTCTCCCTCATGATCACTATTTTCAACTCTCGCTGGATCAAGTGGCGCTTTGCGCGCATCGCATATCCGAACAGCGATCTGGCCGGTGATCGTTCTCGACAACTTGCAGGAGTCTCTCCTTCGAGGTTAAACGAAAAAGTTTTCGATGGCCGACTTCCCTTGCTTGCCTCTCAGATCGTCCTTCCGCAGAACGATCAATGGTGGCAGCGAGGAGCAGCCACTTTGGCATTTACCCATACGTGGTCCATATCCAACATTGCCTCTGTCTGCTGGGCCATCATCGCCTATATTTTCACCATAGTTTCAGCGACAAACGGCATGGGCTTTTGCCGTAGCCTGTGCATTGGATTTGGTTGCTTGCCATTGGTAGTCGGGTGGTTGCAATCGTCGCCGAACTGCGACGAATTGAAGCTCAGGCCAAACTAGCAGCTTTGAATGAAACGGGTTATATCTGTCAATCCGGCGACGACCCAGCAGCGCCACCAGTACTTGCCCACGCGAACTTACAGACGAGCATGCTATAGAGATTTGGGCCCCCACATCAGCAACAGGTGACTCAACAAGGTGAGTAACATTTTCCCAGTAGTGGTTGTTATCTATTGTCTGACCTCACGAAACCATAGACTATGATACTTTTGATGAATCCCGAAGCCCCCCGTTTTATAACTATGCGCGGATGTTTCCCTGGGCCCGCTCTGTGGAAGAAATTGCAGTGGCTTTTGAAGCAGCGTCCATCCGCGCGAGCACACGCCGACGGTTAATGGATCCCTGTGGAGACCTTCAACCCCTGGCTCGACTTCTGTATTTCCCTGTAACCGGATTGGAAAGGCAGAAGAGGTTGGCTTATATATATACTGCCAGAAGGCCAACCACAACCGCACGATAAATGCTGGCCTCCCGGCGTGTGGCGCAGGGTGTCTTATTCAGCCATTGTTGCCTGCGTGGTCCAATGGTCATGTACAGGCTCCGCAGTCTTGGTGGCCTGGATGATTCCCACCGTTGGTCTCGGTGTAAGCGACTTGAATGATCCCATAGCTGGCTTTAACTTCTTTGTAGATGTCATAGTGGCTTCATTCCTTCTGCATGGGAGTCTGTCTATGATTTCCTTCACTATGATTCTGGCGGGCGAAATCATAACACAGTGTCATCACACCACGAACCCTCTGAGTATTCACTGTCACCTTCATCGCAACATACGGCATGTGAACCTATCCGCACTGTGCCGCAGAGTCGGAAAGGTGTGTATAATATCCCTCAACTCTCTCTCAGAACCTATGCTTATCATCTGGCAGACCATTGCCTGGGTGAAGCATGCATGTTCATTGCACTCGGTCTGATAGGTTTTGCCAATTTATTTGACAATGCTTTTTGTTCTAGCGCAGTTATGAGCCGTGGGGCCCACGGTGCTTTCAACGTGATTGTGGTAGAGGGTGAGGGTGCGAAGCCCATCATGATTGCCTCTGTTGCTTTCGCCACCACGGCTGCATTTTCACTTTGGATCATTGTCTTTGTTCTGTGAAGACCCCCAAAAAAACTTCCCACAGTACGATTTGACGAGTCATTACCTTCTGTTGGGATCAATAATGCAATTTATGGATAAGATATTACTAATGGACAGTTCAAGTAGATATATGTAGAATATTCTAGATGCAATTTTTATAAGCCAGCAGTACAATCCTGCTAGAGCATCTGTTCGCTCTGAAGCAATCTTCTAACTAACAGTGCTATTGCACACATATCCTACCTACTCTCACTGTAATTCACCCTCCCTGCTTTTACACCAAACCTTCATTATTCTTTGGTGATCCGGCTGGAACTTGTGCTTTAGTCCAAACTTGTTCTCGACCTCTGCACCATCACTTTTCGCAATCTGTGTTGACCTTCTGGTTAACCACAGCTACACCTTTCCCTGGCAGCCCGTTCTTTCCCCCCCCCTCGGAATTTCAGCTTTGCAGTTCATTCAGTAAGAGTAAGGCGCAATATGCTTCATAGCCACTTTTAAGGATAAAATGTAGGTAGTTAAGGTGTATTACTTAATTATCTTCATCATCCTCATCCCCAACTGCAAGATCAAGGCCTTTGCAAAAAACATTTCAGTCATGTTGGTCCCGCCATTTTCGATTCCTTTTCAGCCCATGGTCTCCAACACCTAATCCACTGGCAAAGAATGAGACACCAGTTATAATTTCTGCTGATGATAACTTACCCCGAGAGACACCGCTTTCAGTTGGGTACCTGCCAAATTTGACACTATAGCTAGTCAGGTTTACAAGTTGCTTGGTTCTCTGATGGTTCAGCAGAGACAGCATGGGATACTGTAGTATTACGTTCAATTTGTAAGGCCATTTTTGGCTTTTTTTGTGTGACGACCGGAACCTTTCGTAACCGAGCCCGTTTAGGCAGTTTGATCCGCCGGCAACGCTCGGCTAGCTCGGCTAAGGCCAAAATTTGCTCTGTGACGCAGTGACTTACGAAAATTTTCGTAGGTTTTTGGCCGTGTGACGCATGACTATACGAATTGAACGTAATAACAGTATCTTCTCAAAAATGGCCTCTGTAATGCATTGAAATATAGTATTTGCTTCAACTCTACTGTACTATTTTGACCAAATGTTCAGGTGATGGGTGACAGGGGGTCATGAACTGAACAAATTTGATACATGTAACAGTGACAGTCAGGTAATGAACACCTTGATTTTTCACACTGCTAGAAGAGCGCAAAATGAATTTTGAGCTATGCTAATTGACAGAACAAAATTGGTGGGCAAAAAACCTAATGCTCCCAAGCTGGGCCCTTGATAGTGCCACACCGCGATTCTCTTGTGCTGTCTGTCCAAGAGGCACAGGCACATCATCAGACTCATCCTCAGCCTCCGATGCCTCTACATTTCCCGATCTGGCAATTCCTCCATCATCACCGAAAACGAAATTGTCTGCAACAGAAGACTCACCCTGCCGCAAAGGAGATGGTTGGAGATTCATGGTGCGGAAACTCTGCTTCCCAAAAATCATATTCCATTTCTGCTCTGTTTCTATGCACCATTCACACTGTAGTATGATTGTTATGCTCAATATCTCTTTGGTTGATTGGGCAAGGACACAAGCTCGATAGTAAGCGAGTGCAAAGTTGTCCATGGCAACCTGATCCCTTTGCTGTAGGTATTTTCATAGCTTTCTCGAGCTTCGTTGGCATGCCCTGGGCAGTGTGGATGGTCTTGGTGGGCATCTGACAAAATGAACATTTCCCAGGTAGGTGACGCAGTTGGACCAATTTTTAACACCAATTCCAGTGAACATCTTAGATGACAGATGACACCCTGTGAACATTTCGTCAAAATAGTACAGTATCCAGTTCACTTGTTTGGCCTGTATTGATCTGCGGTAACTTCAGTGCGCTGTTAAATGAATGGAATATGGAAGGGTATCTTGACTTGTGCATGAAAATGAAGCCACTTGCTAGGATAATGTGCCCTGGGCAAAACTCAGGTGGAATCGGGTATGTACTAGTCGAGATTCAAACCGCTGACCTCCACAATATTTCCCAAATTTGGAATCCATCCAAGTCCTTCCGGTAAACCATACCCCGAAGAGCTTGCGGGGGGGGGATTTATTATACTCATGTGGTCCAAATGTCTCAACAACAAGTTTACCGAAGACAAACAAGTAGCAATGTATATGAGTAGTTATCCTTACATACAAATACAAGATGCCAATGGAGCACACACCATTCCAGGGTGGTCGATCAAACAAGATGTGATTCACACATGCTTTTCGGTGGACCTGGTGGTGCCAGTTTGGGGGTTACCTTTGGGGGTCGGCCACTATGAGGTCAATTTTTGATGGATCCCGTCTCTCGATATTTTCTCCATATCTTCTGTGCAGTGTCGTATGGGATGTCGAATGTAGCCAAGTGTTTATGTAGGTCCTTACCAGCAACCATTGCTCCAATAATTGGTTTTCTTCTCAGTTGAGTGGTAGTATCGTGAAGTGTCTTTGGCCATGAGCTTGGGCAGTGATGAACTAAGGGAGTGAGGAACAAGCAAAGTAAAGTACGCGTATCAGCATGTCATGTGATGATGACACCAGCACTTTGTCCGATCACGAGTATATGGAGATACTGCACTGCCGACATGAGCAAAATCTTGAAGAATGGTTAATGCTCACTATCTTTAGTATAGTCTTGTGACCAGACTCTTATGACATCCCAATGGGACGCCTGTCATAAGAGCCTGGAACAATCAGCGGCTAACTAGCCATACCATTGTACTCTCAATTTTGATGGTTTTTCCCACAGGTATTGCCGTTGTTCTCAGGTGTTTTCAGTGTTTCTCTTAGCGCTGGCTGTATTTAGATGCACTATATGCTCTTTTAAACTGTTGAGGGAGCTGATTTCATCCATTTCATCTAGAAAAGTCAAGATGATTGTATGCAAAGTCATCTAGAACCTATTTTTGGATGTCTTGGCCGAATTGGATAATCTTTGGGTTTTTTGGGTGAGGCCAGAGTGTACCAGAGATTTTGATATAGTACAATTCTGACTATGCATGAGCACAAATATGCAGGAACTCACTTTACAGCCACACAGGAGAAGAAATACCTGTGGGAAAAGGCCATCAAATTGATAGCGCAATGGTATGTACAGTTAGGTGGCCACTGATTGTTCCAGACTCTTATGAGAGGGATCCCATTGGGATGTCATAGAGCCTGGTACAAGACTACCTTTAGTAGTGCATCCAGAGGTGCCCTAATATGGCAGAAGCTCTGCCAAATTTTGAAGACTTCCTATTATAATAAGTTATGACCAACCTTTGAATGCAGAGGTCGTGAGTTCGAACCTCACAAAAAAACTTTCTTTTCCTACTCAAGATTTGCCTGAAGATGCCTGAGAGCATGATGCCAGATCATGATACCGTTCAACCTGGAGTGAAGAAAATTCTGATCGTCTTTCTCTTCCACTCTCCCACCATCTCGATTTTGTTGCTCATGGCTGCTTCTATCTTGGCACAAGATTATGGCAACAAAACCTGACCAGGCCTCATATCAACACTGTCGTCGCCAAAGTCCAGCTCTCGATGTCCATCAAGCTCACTTATGTCTTCCTTAGATCCGAGCTTCGTCTTTACGCCGTCAATATTTTTCCGAGGTGCTGAAGGCCTACATCAAAAAGACCTCCAACTTCTTCGCGAATAAGTTGATACAAGATGGTCTTCGACGCTGCGTATGACTGAGCGAGCTATCCTGCTCCGTGAGGCAAGTATCGCTTCATCTTTGGTAATATCCGGTCTAAATCCCCAATCGTAGGCAATTGACAATTTTTTTCCGACCAGTAATTTCCAGATCTCCACAAGTAAAAATTGGGAGACGAGGAATGGAAGGCCCTTGGAGTATTCAAGAGAATCTTGGACGTCAGTATCTCGTTTTAATTAGCATGTTGTCCGTTGCTCACAAACTCGATAGGTGCCGCATGCATTTCAACAGAGGCTCTCCGCGAAGACACCAACCCTGGGAGACGCGCCTCCGGCGATGATCAAGGCATGGGAAAAGCAGCAAGACGAGTACCCCGAGACAGCAGAAATCATACAGAAGGGCATCGATAAAATCGGCTCCTATCAAGAACCAGTTGAGGAAGTACCTGCGTGCGTCTTGTCTATGAGTGAGGTTTTCATTATTATCACTCTTTCGGCTGTACTCAATCACTTACGTTGGATCGCATTCAATGGGCCAAAGATCTGTTCATGAGGAGGTACGTACTTTGTTCCACAAGGCAATATTACTGCTAAACGCTACAAGCTCCGTCACTGTCGTACCGCCCTCACCAGTACTCGCTCGACCTTCACGGAACGCCGACTGAGTGAATGAAGTCCTCGGCCTGGACACGCCATAACAAATCATGGTCAAGGCTTGCAGAACGAGGTGCAGTCATATTTCATGAAAGCCCCGTACTTTTTGGATCTGTACGGTACTGGCAGGTACGGCATTTTACTTTGCGTCGTTTCCGACATGATAATATTTTATATCCAGGAAAGCCAACTCCGATACCCGACAATATTCAGGTTTGCTGTCGACTACTTGCCAATCTAGGGGTCGTCCGTTCCTTGCGAACGGGTATTTTCCTCAATCGCCGAGACCGACACTAACCGACCGCGCTGGAATCGAAGGAAGCTCTACAGATGCTCAAATTTTCGGTCAAGAAAGGTCGGCCATTTCATTTTACTGCAGGCATGTCGAAAGAGGAGGAGATTGCACGGCTGGAAGTGGAGGGAGGAGAGGAGGGTATGGTACCAGAAGATCCAACAAGCTATAGTTCATTTATTCATGCGTTACTAGAAATCGAATATGATTCAACTTGATTTCATCATCTGTTGTACATCGTTACTTGTTTGTGAGTACCAGAACCGCCGGCGCGTAAAGTCCGTCTCACTCAGGCTTGCCAGTCTCACGCCCTTTTGTCCCATGGCTTGTTCGTTATCGCCCGCCCCCATCCATCAACCCGTGCGCATTGGCGCGCGCGACGCGGCCCGCATGTGTCTTTGATCATGTGCTTGCGCTCAAGACTGAGGATTTGTGGAGTGCACGCAGGCCTTCAAGAGCGGCCGCATTCGATACTCGGTCGTGCGGGAAGATCCAGCGCGCCGAGCGAACAACCAGTCGTACGGGCCGCTGCGCTCAATCGTCGGCGCCCCCGCCTCGCCGTGCATTCCACTGCGCGGCGGTGCTGCAGCTGCATCTGAAACGAGCGCGACGCGTGCGGAGGAGGTGGTGGCGACAGTATGGGCGGTGCTTGTGTCTGCACAAGGCGTTGTCGTTTCCGATCCGGTTCTCGCATGTCTTGTGACGTGGCCGGGGGTTTGAAAATTGAAACGAGTGGTTGCGGGAATGCCAGGTGCGAGAGACAGGTACGTCGAGCGGGTCTCCCTGGTACGGCGGGGGGTCGTGCAATGGCTATCCCTGTGATGAGGGAAGGAATAAAAACGAGGGGGTATATGACGCACCAGATTAAACGAGGGTGGCGCATACTCTGGCCAGCTGCTGGTGAACCAGAGCCTACACATCTCTGCGGAAGGTGCCTGCGAGCGAATAGGTGGTAGAGACGGCGACAGCGGACATGAAACCTTTTCTTGGGGTTTTGCGAGAGACAAAGAGCTACCATCCGGCGCCAATAAACCGAGTTTCGAATCGTTTCTGGGTGAAAGACGATACAAGCAAGAATAAGAAGTGCCGATGCAGTCTTGAGACTCCTCATAGCGTCGACGGTGCCTTGCGAGTCTCGGAAACGCCTTGATTTGGGAGATCCGATTAAGTACTTAAGTCGGCCAAAGTCACCGGATTCAAGCGGCGTCGAGGTCGTTCCTGGGCGCGGAGAAGGAGGCAGAGGGTGCTAGGGTTGCGGAAGAGTGGACAGCTGAGCCGAAGCCAAGCTGAAGGCGCTCGAGCCAGCCATTAAGTTGCAAACGGCTCAGCTTGGCTTTGTATGCAACGGCTTCAAAGCCAATCAAAAGCCGAGCCGAGTCAGCCGTAGCCAAGCCGCAACACCTGACAAACAAACGTCGACTCTTACCTTCATGATGTTAAGAGGCCGGCAAGCGGCGGGGCACAAACAGTTGAGTTGAAGAGTTCATGGACGCATTTGTAAATAACAAAGAGCAGAGTGGTCCAGAAGACGCCGCTCGTACTATATTTGGTTTTGAGTGAAAAATCCTCTAGAACGTGAAAAATCACATCGCTTCGACTCAGTTTTTACCAAATCGTCCTCGGAAGTGGCGCATATGAAACCGACAGATGTATAGATGTGGGCTATGAAAAAAAAATGAGAGTAAACAGGTGAGTATTGGGCGAGATCCTGCCCCGAGCATCAAATTCCACTGATACCAGTTGCAAAACTCCATGTTCTCTATTTTCAGCCAACAGATTTTATGAGAGTCAGGGATACAAATTAAACGGCCTATTTAAGCTTAGTACATAATTTTCGGGGTCAAAATCGCGGCGGGACGGTTCATAGATAATTCTAAGCCTAAATTTAAAATATAGTAATTGCCTCTGACCACGGGCTTTGATACCACGTCAGCTTGATTTCAAATCGTGTCACGCTTTTGACGGCATTCTTGCACAACAGTACTAACGTACTGTTTGTGAATCACCACCGCGAAGATACTGCGGTCACCACCCGTTTCGCCTCTCTTACCCAGTTTCTCGGAACGTTTAGGCAGCCGATGTCACCCAGCAGCACACGTCACCGACTCGGAGGCTTGAGCCTCGAGCTCACAAACCAAAGCCCTTTTCGAGTCTTGTGCTCATTGGCCGCGCAAGAACTGGACATAAAGGAACACCTAACTCAAGGCCAAGCTCCGGACACCTTGCCTTGGCGATACCTTGGACATACAGCACGCACTGAACTGTGTTGTTCCCAATTTGGCAATCTCGATTGGATTAGGAAACCCGTTCTCTCGCGATGTTCTTTCCTCTGGGCGTGACAGATCCCTCCCACGCACGTCGGGAGAGACTAACTAGTGTCCCAAAACAGGGCTTTGCTTGTCTGTCCTTGCTTGGAGTCCCTACTTAAGCTGCCGCGATTAGCTGTTTCTTATTGTCTTCGCCCAAAGTAGACTTCCCCACATCAGCCGCTTTCTCATCCTTGAATCCAACTGTCCATCGTCATGCAGTGCAGAATCCTTTTGCCCTCATGTTTCCCTGCCGTACGAATCTTTCCTCAGTGCCTACGTGTATCAATCTAACCGATTTCTTTTTGCTTCATAGTGACGCTCTCTGTCGCAGCTGCCCCCGTAGCTAGCCCCGATCTGAGCATGTCCTGGACATCATTGATCGCTCTCCCGTGCGTTGGATCTTCCTATGATCTGACTCTCTGACTCATCATCTTTCATTCCAGGAGCCAGTAGAAATTGCGCGCACACCTGAGCCGGAGCCAGAGCCCGGCTGCAAGATGTACTCATGCATCTGGTGTGTTCTCTTTCTGCAGTATTCCTTCCTTCCCCATAGACTTACAACTTTCCATAGAAAATCCTAATCCAAAAACGCCTGCGCATCCCGCCCGGCACCATCTCACGCTCCTCGTTTTCACTTCGTCAATTTGCATCTCGGACCCTGTCTCATCCCATTTACGACGCACTCGAGGACGTTTACTCGTGCAGTCACTGTATCGCTACTTCGCTTTGCCTTCACTTCTCTGTGCATCTTTGCGCATACTGTTGTGGTTCCCTGGACTGGGATACTTGTCGGTACTCGGTAGACCTGTATTTTTAGTGGAATTTTTATTCGCGGATTGTTAAAACCCGTGCTGCCTCGGAATGCAGCTCTCTGTTTGAAGACACCGCGTTCCCCTCGAGTGTGCTGTCTCCCATCTTGTGCTGTACCTGTACATATCTATAATCCCGCAATGCTTCCCGTTGCGTGAAAATGCGACAAAGAGAAAACATGATGGATCGCTTTCGTCCGATTCATGAGGTGATGGTAGTCTGGAGGTTGCATGGAAGTACTTTCGCGACGTCATGTATATATAGATTTTGGATAAGACTTATCGCCAAGTTCAACCAAGAAAATTGGACGGCATAGAGTAAGGTTCTATATTTCAGAATTCCGTGGTTCTACGGTACCAGAGGGCGTCGTGCATGTCCCTGTATTGCAGTAGCATCTGCCCTACGAAATAAAATCTCGCGATCGCTGGGATTCCTCCTACGAGGATGTTGGATTTCTGCAAGCTGGTCTCCATTCTCCTCTCAACGATTGTAATTGAAGCATTCGGCCTTCCACAGACATGGGATCACTGACCCCGTCTTGGAGGAGGGGTAGGCCAGCGACGATCCCATCTAAAGAGCCAAAGAACGATAAAAACTCTGTCTCAGAGTGCTCTGGGTTCCGGCCTAGGACTCCCCGTGCCTGGGAATTGTCCCCAGAAATATGACGCAGTATATTATCATATTCAGCGAGAGAGAGGTAAAAAAGAGCGGGGTTGTTTCGGGGTATTGCACCTTATACCCGCTCAACTGCACTCCCAACTCAAGCCAACGCCACAGCCCGCATCAACACGTAGCTCACGGAAAACGCCTGTCGTTGCGCATGCGCATTAAAAGAGAAAAAGAAGAACTCGAACTCGGCTCGTGCTTGCTTTCCCCCTCCCTCCCTCAACCCTCGCGCTCTCTTCTCCCCTTCTTTTATCGAACAGCGAGAACCACTCACCTTGAACGCAACAATCTCATTCCAATACCCAAACACCTCCGCAGGCTCGTCGCGCATCACCGCCCTCATCCCGTGTCGTCCAAAAAGTGCGGCCACAAAGTGAACGCGAAAGGCCTCAGACGGTCTCGGATGATCGTAGATGCTGAGCGGGGGAGGGAGGGTGCAGAAGGGAAAGGCAAGAAAGATGCAGTGGAGCGGGAGAAAGAAAGACGAACCAAGAATGCAAGAGTGCGGCTGGCGAGGAAGTAATAGAAAGGAAGTAGAATGAAACTTCCGCCAGCTCGCTACGGTACGCTACCGTCCACCAGCATGCGGAAAAGGCACAGACGCAAGAGACAAGATAAGAAAAAAGGAGAAGGGGAAAAAAGAATGGAAACAAAACGCGCCAAAGACACCGGAATTCGACAAAGGTAACAATAGCAGAAGAGTAAGAGCACAAGACATAATCAAGCGACTCCCGTTCGTTCCTACGTGAAGCAAGAAGAAACGAGCAAGAAAAAAACTTGCCCCGTTCGCATGTGCGTGAAAGTGAAGCGAGCCGAGAGCTAGGAGTAAGAAATGGAAAAAAGCTCGGTCGCTCGCTTGCAGTGGGAGAGGGAGGAAATGACCGAGTCGCGATCATCAAGCACGCACGCAAGAGAAGTGGTCAGGGATCAGAACGCTTGCGAGATTCGAGAGTCCAAATCTTGACCTGTCACATGAGAAAGCTAACCACTTCGCTGCTCGTCCATCAAGCGAAGCTCGAAGCGCAATCGCCAGCGAGCCCTCTCGCCGAACGCAAGACGCAAGACAACCAAGGCAAAGCATAGGCTCCCTCCGCGACGCACGAGGTAGTCGTTGTGAAGGAATCAGAATACAATAGAATACAACCCGCCCGCCCGAGCGAGGAGGAACCAGAATCACTCGGCCGCGTATCCATACTCGCCGGCCGCTGCACCGTCATCCCACACCCGACTCTTCCTCCGCAGCCCACCCCCCTCCTTCGCACATCGGCTTCGCGGGCTCAGATGGGATGCCCTCGTCCCAGGCGGTGAGCAGGTCTGCGGTGTTGTCCCCCAGTTGGATTCGATGACGGAGATGTAGTCATTTTCCTACAGCACACAGAGTGAGAGAAAGGAAGGGAAGAAGACGGGACCCAGGTAGTATCTGACTTCGTCATTTCCTTGATCTAATACGGGAGCGCCCTGCCGTCGTTGTAGAACATGGTTGCCATGAAGGCTTTCTCTGCACGCACAACATTATCACTACCGCGTCAAAGAGAACGAACACACGCACCCGCCATCCTTCCCATACCCCTTCGGCCTCGGCTCCCGCAACGCCAGCTCCACAGCGGGCTTGAATCGGTTGTCGCCCGGCAACTGGTACGTCTTGAGCATGTAGACGCCGAAGAGGGCGAGGGCGAGGTAGCAGCCCCATACGAGGAGGCAGAAAGCGGTGCGGACGTGTTCCAGAGGACAGGAGGAGCTGGAGTGCGGTTTGCGGCGGTGTGATCGTGAAGAGGGTGGGAAGTCCTAAGCGGCTCGTGGGCTTATTTCCCCTCCTTGAACCTAGCAGACTCCTTGCCAAATTACAGCAGCATAGAACAACCAGCGGTACAACATTGTAACCACTGCCGCCATCCCCGGACCCCGGCCCCTCACACCGGCACCGCATCCAAGTTCACCATGCCGTCCCTCCAACAGTAAACACAGGCGGCAACTCATATCAAAAAATGCATACGTCGCGTTCCATACTTTGTGCAGTACCAGCAGCGATACGATCGGGTGCGCGAATCGCAATAGGAAGCTGTCAGGCTGAGAAGTGCGAGGAGGGAACAGAGCGTGTGCCTCCAGGTGTGAAGAGCACCAAAAATAGCTGTACATCCCAGACGGGGGGTGACCCGCGGTAGGTGGTTGCCTCAGAACTGCTAGTCTCGTTTCCAGACTTTTATAGGGCAGTTCCGCTCACTGCACTCGCGGGTACAGAAACGGATCTATGTCTTGATGGAGATGTTCAAATGTTGTCGAGGCAGTTTTTGATGAAAATTCGATGGGGGATCACTGCCCTATAACGTCTGGTGCAGTTTACCCGGCAGATGTGATTGTGTCACGCACTGCTCCTCCTTTGCATTTTATGGTCCTGCGCCTCTGCTATCAACCTGAAATGTTGTGAATACATTACTATCGACACTGCGGGGCCATGGAGACTTTCGCTGGAATTTTCTGAGTCATTTTGGTGATATGGGGTAAAGCCTCATGTTTCCTCTCAAAATCAGAGTAGCCGCTTCTTCTTCTTACCTGAGGTTGTTCCTGAGCAGCAAACATGTATTCCGAAGTATGATTGACCTCCTGTATGCTCACAATATATTTATTCCACTACCAGACATTCGCAAATGTAAAAAACTTGCCTGAGCACCAACTGTGACATATGTGACCAATAAGAGCAATCGCAAGGTTCTCGATCAAACTGCACCAGATCTTTACGGGGTGATGGCTGCCTCTGATTTTTTGATTTCTCTGCCCCAACTATCCCCGTAAAGATCTGGAGCCGAGATTACAGAACTGCTCCAGACCAATGTTAACATTGGTGGCAGAACGAAAAAAGAGCGGCACGCATCATCAAACACTAAGAGGTATCTGATCCGCTCCTCTCGGCGTCAGTGTTGAAACTCGGAATTTTTCGTTCCACAAAGGACTTGACAGTGCCTGGGATTTCAGCAGTCCATAGCAATACATTATCAGATCGACAAGGTGTAGTCCGTTAGAGAATAATTGATGTAATGAGTAAACGTATAGCGTCTATATAGTGTAGAGTGAATAATAAATCTCTGATAGATAGAAAAAAGTCCTTAAGGAGAGCCGTGGTCGACAATCGTGGAGTTACATTGAAGGTAAAGGTATGGGAGGCAAGTAAATTGTAAGTGAGGGTGGATTATTGGAATGATGCCGAAGCCAACCTGCAGAGGAAATCAGAAGATGTTGAGCGCGGGGGGTGAGAGGAGAGTGAATAAAGTGACTTGTGAAACCTAACTTTAACTTTGATCGCCCCTTTGACTTGGCGGGGCTAACTTTACGGTACTTTACGGGCGATCAGCCAAAGTAACTTGCCATCAGATGGCATCATTTACGCCAAGTTCACCTGTTCGACAGCATTCAATCTGCTGGGACCATTCTACTGCCGAAAAACAATTAAAATTAAATTGTCTCGGAGTCTGCTCAAGGTTCATTAAGCGAGAGCCCGTGTTCATCTCCCCGCGTCCGAATGAATTTGGAGGCGAGATTCTTTTGTTGCTAGCTGGTATTTACGTGTTTTACTGACTCACCATGTTTTCGCTCTATTTTAGACCTCGTACGCTTCGCTCGATGCCTCATAATCGAAGGCGTGGGATGCACCAGCTCCCGCCGACGAGGGTCTGCTGAGAGAAAGGACCGTTGTGGCATGCGAGGTGAACTCCGGACATAATACATATCTTGCGTTGCTTCCCATCCAAGTCCCTCGCGCACATTCAGCGTTGCTTGGGATATTTTTGTCCGCACGGGAGCCGGCTCTGCTGTACCTGATATATAGCTGCCAGTAGGTTCCTCTCACTTGTTGTGAAAGTGTTCTAAGTATTTTTTCGCGAAAGCACGGTGACAGTGCACACAATTGGGGCTAGGGTGTCAAAGTGTGCTGGATAGGAACAACATTCCTGGAAAGATCGGCGGCAGAATGAAGCAGGTGGACCCTTGTTTTCTCCTCAATGTCAGATTCTACAACCTGCATCTTCCCATAAACAATCAGAGGGTATACCCTCCTGCTCTGCAGTTGTACATGAACCATCTGTGAAAAAAACTAGCCCAGAAACACGGCCAAAGATAGGTGTTTGTTTCATGTATGAATCCGTGTTATTGGACCCAGTAATTACTTGGACTGGCACCCTGCTTGAATTAAATGTGGGAAGTTGATATCTCGAACACAGGTCACTGTTAATATATTTTCCCCCAGCATTTTACTTGTTTCTTCAACCATCAAGCAGTTTCCATATAGTTTGGTGCTACCAAAGTCACACCAAACTCATCCACACCTGGAACGGAATATTCGTCCACTCGACTTTATATAAATCAAGATCACAACAAAAGGAATTACCAGTTCGGGTGCAGAAACATGTGAATTACTTTGAGTAACTTCAAATAACTTCAAGTTACTTCAAGTTACTTGCAAGTTACTTGCCCCGCCAAGTTAGATCAATGCAATCAGACAAAGTAACTTATGCCATCAGATGGCATCAATCCCACCAAGTTCGTCAGCTATGGTTGTAAGGGCATGAATCAACACTTGTTATGACCCCTAGAGTCGTTAACTTACTCTAGCGGGCTGGTACATTTCTAACTTAAAGTTACTTTAAGTTACTTACAAGTTACTTAAGTTACTTACAAGTTACTTTGCTTACTTTACTTTACTTGTCTGCCACAAGTAAAGTAAAAGTTAGTTTGTAAGGCTAAGTTAGTTTGTCCAAGTAACTTTGTTAACCGTCGGGTGAGGGCTTCTGGGATGAAAAATACCTAATCGATGGGCTGGCGTACTCTGCAAGTGCATGTAGTCTCGTTCACATTTGTGGGATCAGGCCGTCGATGTTGCTTGCATTTCCGCGATACGGGTTTCGGAGCCAGAGCAGCTACCGGGGACGTTGGCAGAGGGGATGAGGAAATAGGGATGGGTGGGAGACGGGGAGAAGGCGGAGCCACGGTGGATTGAGGCAAAAATTCCGAAGTGCTCGCATCAAATATGAAATCTGTGGTGTCCCATTCAAGGGAGGAAATCACGGCTGGCGCGTCCGCCAATGGGAAGAAAAGTTGCCGGGGAGCAGAGACCATTCGAAATTGAAATTGAAATTATCGAAATTGTTGAGATCGGGATTGGGGTTGAAGCCCATGCCATCACCAAAATTTGAGGAGTCGGGAAGTGCAATGTATCCTCCAAAGTCAGCGAGAGGGGGATGGGGGGGAAACATAGCTGGCGCCGGTTGGAACAACACGTCGGCGGCATTGGGGTAAGCGGAAGCCGCGGGGGCTGCCACGATATACGCGCGGCCCTGGTGATAAACAGATGCAGGTTAGCAGTGACATAGCCGGGATGTATAGATCTAGAAGGATTTTTGACGCGTCAAAGAAGGCCCACGGGCCTCACGGGTGTCTGCGCGTGAGACGACACGTACCGAGCTTCGAAATGCCGTGCTTACTCCCATTGGCAAGCTGTCGATGAGTCTCTGCTCATCAATGGTATGTTTCGAAGGCACTGCAACGCGTTTGTGGGGGGCAGGCGCGTAGGGAAGCTGAATGGCGGGGTGGGCGGTGGTGATTGGGCAGAAGAACGGTAAATATTTGGTTATTTTACTCACCGGATCGCGTCGGGGGATCTGCGATCACTTTCATATGAGTAGAATCTCCGAGAAGTGCGTCGAACTTGAATTCAAGTTCGACACATGTATCGCATCTGAGCGGAGAGTGTCGCACTTGACGTGTGTCGCTCTGCCGCGTCTGGTATATACTCAAGATGCCGCGGTGTGAACGCCATTTCTTATCTCCGAACGGCCCCTGCGCTCATTTCTTCCTTGTTTCTCTACCAATTCCTCGTTGACTTCCAAGCTTCAGGCCTGGTTCTGATCTCTTGATTCGGAGAAATAACACTACAATATTATCTGCAAAATGGGCTCTCTCTTGCTTCCACAACCCCTCATGAAGACTTCTAGCTGACTCTGAGCGCCAAAATTCGGCCGCCTGTATAACGAAATCGTCAGGTTTGCTCCGGACCTAGATTTTGGTTGATAGATCTGAGACACCTCCCTTGATGTTGTCCCAGGTTTATAGGATCTTCAATGGCCGGGTTCGCGGTAGCGGCGGTCGCCACCCAAAATCATCAGATTTCAAACATTTTTGGAGAGAGAAAACGTGAAGTCGAGGTTATCAACAGACTACAACACGCGAGGTACCATCTTCTCCGTTGTAGCGTCTGTCTAAGAGAGACAAGAAGATCGTTACCAAGTGCTGGGGTGCGATTTTCCTCGCTCCGCATGGCATTAGTATTCATAGTATGCGTGCGGCGACAGGATCCCGGCGTTTTATTGCACCTGTTACAGTCTCCCTCTCATTCGTCTCTCGATGGATGTGATCAAATGCATCTTTCCTCGACCACTGTCTACTACATCCGGGAAGCTCTATGTTTTCCTAACGTGTCACCTCTTGTGCTCGAATTCTCTGTCTCGGACTCCTGTGCGTACTCGCGCCTACCGCTGACCCTACTGCTCTATGTTCTATTTGGGTCTTCTGGGAGCCAATTTCCTACGGTTATATAAAATTACCGGTGCCACCCACCTATCAAGCGCCGCCTCTCGCCTTTCCGTCCACTTTCCGTGTCCCTCGCGCTCGACTGTTATTTCTATGTACCCAGATACGCGATCTCGGGAACAGTGATTTGATAGAAAGCGGAACCAGAAGTATCGCTGATAACTTGAACGGGTTCCTGGACTGGTATCTCTGATATGTCTTTTTTGGTTGACTCCCCGCAATGATTTAGCTATCGGCACATGCAGACTGCGATGACTCCGGAGAGATGATTACTTCCAACCCCGGGTATCTCTCCGCCCAACGGCCACAACCCCGCGCGGTTCGTTTCTTACCCGGGGATTCCCTCCCTCCTGTGGTTCCCACACTGATCGGACCGAACATAATAAGGTGCTGCACCTTGTATGATGATTATCCTTCGTATGATAGTTACATATATTTCCTGACAGAAGTCTGCACAGAAGGCACTCAGTCGTCAAAGGTCAGATATCCGGATATAGCTACGACTTTATAAAGACAGACGCGCAAGCCATGCCCTTCCCCACTGGACTGGGATGGCTCGTCTCTGTTTTCGTGTTGCGGTTTTGGCGTTCTCTGTCGTTCCTGTTAGTCCCCATGATCGGTTGGGAGTTCACTGACAAGTACCAAAGTCAATCTTCGCTTCCAGCAATCACATTCTTTCTTACAGCCGCCGCCAATTCGTCCCGACCTCAATATTTTCCCCAGCCACAGATATCCCGGCGCCTTGGACATATGTCGGGTGCTTCGTGTATGTCGGCTCTCTCAAACCTCCCCGCATCTGTCTTACTGGCAACCTTACGCCTAGCGACAATGAACATGGCCGGATTGTAGCTAACCAAGAGCCTGATAACACCCAGCTGACCATTGAGTCCTGTGTGAGCATCTGCAGTGGACAGAACTTCACTGTTGCAGCAGCCGAATTTGGGGTCAGCGTCGGTTTTCACTATCTTCGCTCACATACTGAATTTTTTGGGCCACAAACAGGTTCAATGCTGTACGTCTTGAGGTAACGTGAAGCGCGAAGGTGCTGATCATTCATGTCCGCTTATAGTCTGTGGGACCGAACTGATCGCTGGAGCGACAACTGCGCCAGAACCTGACTGCAACATGGGATGTGGCGGGAATGCGACGTACGTTTGACAAATCTCAAGTGGTGCAGTTTCACATTAATCACAACTCTCGCAGCGAAGCGGTACGCACATCGTCTCGCTGGAATCAGATTGCCATTTGGGACTCATCACATATCTGTCGGACAGTGTGGAGCTGGGAACCGCATGTCCGTATATTCAACCACCAAGAATGTGAGGTTCCATTGATTGCTTCCACCCTTGCTCAACGTCGAGAAAAGATTACAATTCTGCCTGTTCCAGTACCCCAGAATAGCAGCCTTCCCGGCTCGTGGTCGTATCAAGGTTGCTTGATGTAAGTTTCGGTGTGACTCTTTTCTTGCGTGTTCTCAAGGTCGAACATAGGGAGGCCGCCGGAAAGCGTGCAATTCCCTGGCAAAACATCTACCCCACCAATAATTCTGCCACGACTTGTCTCAGTCAATGTGCAGCCTTCGGGTACACCGTCGGTGGAATGGAGTTCGGTTAGTCACCATTATTTGCTTTTGAAAGCTTGCTGACCACGGTCAAATTCAGGCCAAGAATGCTGTAAGTTCCTCTTTCTCCGCCATGCTCGAAGTTATTTGATATCAATGTTATACCAGATTGTGGTGATCTCTCGGATGTCGAGGCCGCCGGAGTTCAGCTTGCGCCAGAAAGCGATTGCAATATGCCTTGCCCGGGTGATCCGATCCATTTGTGTGGCGGCGGCAACAGGATTCAGTACTACAATTGGACGGGCGCTCCCCCGTACGTCTGGAACCAACCTACTACTAACACTGGATATTATGAGGTAAATGCTTGTTCAGAAATGTTCACAAGGGTGGCTAATGTGTCATGTAGTTCCTGGGTACGACTTGACTTCCTTTCTTCACTTGGATTGAGTTTTAATCGAGTTATCTTTTCACCACTATAGTTCCAGGGCAAGCGCATTTCTCATCTTTGAAATAACGCAAACGTCAACATGTCTTTGCAGGTGGTCACTCCTCTCACTGCCACAGTGGGAATCAACGGAAAGGTTACTTTCCTTGAGAAATCCCCTTCGTTGTCGGTATTCCAACCCAACTTCCCCAGTGTATTCTGATGATCCCCGCAGCTATGACAACTCCACCGGAGCTTATGAACTTGACCTCAGTTTGGTGAACGACTTTGACAAGGCATGGCGTGAGATGCATGTCAAGTCGAATGTGTTCTGTTCGGGGAGCGTCATCCTCCCAGACAAGGGCGGAAGGATTCTAAACGTAGGAGGTTGGTCACTCGACTCCACCCAAGGAGTTCGCATGTATACTCCCGACGGGTCTGCCGGCGTGAATGGGACAAATGATTGGCAGGAGAACTTCCAAGAGCTGGCTTTACAAAAACAGCGCTGGTATCCTAGTATGCCCCATCTATTCCTCAAAAGATTGTCCACTGACAATCCCCGAAGCTGCTGCGGTCCTCGCTAATGGATCTGTCCTCGTTATCGGGGGCCAAATCGGAGCCAACGACTGGCCCGAGCCTAATTTGGAAATCCTGCCCAAGCCTCCAGGAGGCAGTACAGTTATCGAGTTGGATTGGCTTGCGCGCACAAATCCCAACAACCTTTACCCGTTTGTATTCGTCCTTCCAAGTGGACGAATTTCGTGCTTTATTACAATGAAGCACGCATTCTTGACCAACATTCCTTCGAGACAGTCACGGAGCTTCCGAATGTTCCTGCGTCGGTTAATAACTGTAAGTTCAGTTCGCGATTTTCATATATGAAACTCATATGGTACAAGTTTTGGGAGGACGCACGTACCCGCTCGAAGGTGCAGCGGTCATGTTTCCCCAACATGCACCATACACAGACCCGGTCACAATCATGACGTGCGGTGGAAGTACCATCGGCGCCGGAATTGCGCTGGACAACTGCGTCTCAATTCAGCCTGAAGGACCCAACCCGGTATGGACATTGGAACGCATGGTAAAAACACTTGACTCCAAGTTCAAAGTTTGTACTGAAATGTAGTTTTGTAGCCGTCGCAGCGCGTTATGCCATGCATGGTACCTCTTCCGGATGGGAAATTCATGATTATGAACGGTGCTCATCAGGGTGTGGCTGGTTTCGGGGGGCTTTCGAGTGATCCAAACCTCCGCGCCCTCTTGTATGATCCTTCCCAGCCCGTCAATCAGAGAATCTCGATCCTCAACACCACAATCGTCCCTCGAATGTATCATTCAGAGGTGAATTCCCCTACTATCCCCACTACATTCAATGTTTGACCCCTAGTTCTCAGGCTATACTTCTTCCCGATGCACGCATATTGGTATCTGGATCTGACCCTGAGAATCCGCCCGAGTTCACTGAAGAAATGCGGATCGAGGTACGCCATATTCTCAACCATGTCTACGACACCCGACTGATGTATGAATAGGCCTACTATCCTCCATATCTTACCGAAGGATTCGTTCAACCCAACTTCACTATCGCAAACAGACTGGGCTTACGGTAGTAGCCACCCTATCGTTGTTCATCTGCACCAAGGGACCACCACAACGATGAAAATCTCTCTTGTTGCGGGCAAGTTATATCTTTAGCTCTATCAATTGATCTGCTCATCTTTTGCCAACAGCCGTTTCCTCGACACATGGTAACGCCATGGGAGCTCGAACCATCTTCCCCGCTTTCAGTTGTTCTGGGACAACGTGCACAATCACTGCACCTCCTAATGCGTTCATTTCTCCTCCAGGTTGGCACCAGCTATTTATCCTGGACGGTCCCACTCCCTCCCATTCTGTGTGGGTTCGAATTGGCGGGGATCCCGCAAAAATAGGCAATTGGCCAGATTTACCGGACTTTGTCGTCCCAGGTATTTGATCAGGCCTAGAATGATCGCCTTGACTCTTTCATATATTTCCTTGTGGACCCAAACACTTCAATTGTGGATTTACCGTAGCTACGTACGGTCCTCCCTTGATTTCAATTCTCTCTCCTGATCCCACATCCTTACATACAAATCCGAACCCACCTAATCCTACCGGTGCCAGGACCTTTCAATAATGCATCCGTCAATTCAGAATGTATGAACCCGTTGATACGTCGACATCTTGAATGCGTGAGGTTTCGACCGGCACCATTCCGCTGCGCCATCGCCCCCTCACTCAGATAAACGATCCGTCCATTCACAGAGATCTCACAATGCCGTGATGCGGGACCCGCACTTCTTTCTCTCTGAATTCTGGAATAAATGGTTCTCCCGCATCAGCTGGATGTCAATACAGGGTGGCCGTGGCCCTGTCAATTGTTTGTTCGCTGTTGAAAATGCATCTCGAACAATAATTTGGTTGTCCAAGATGGCCCGGCAGATTGGCTTGCTCCCTTTCCTGGAAGATGACCATCTCAAAAACCGCGCGTCTGCCATTCTGGATGCTTGGCGCAATTTCCAAGTCACTGTGTTGAGGCCCCCCCGTAATAACATGGTCCCACTTCACGTTCACCCCTGATTGTAGCAATTGAATAACCCCACACACTCGAGCTGATCATTGAATAAGAAAGAAATACAACGTGAAGACTTGCACGATGGAATTTGGTTCGATGTGACATCAGTTCAATTATAAAACACAAGTGCCCTCAGCTCAATCGACTCTCTCGGGGGACTTCCCTCCGGCATCGACGGGTCCAGGAACGCAGTATGGGGTGTGAATACCGAGACACCCTCTGCAGAGTCGAAGCTGCAAAAAGGTCACCATCGCTGTCAAGTACATAGCAACTCTAGGCACGCACCACTTGATCACCACGAACTCCTCCGGCGTCATCCCCTTCAAATATTTCCATCTATGCTCGGGGTCGTACCGCACCCTGTACGTCTCGCCCTTGCGTTCCGGAGCCAGCCGCGCCGCGACCAAGTCCCGTTCCGCATCGACGGTACGGAAATCACAGAGCGTAAGCGGCATGTCGAATGCTGGGTGCCCAATAGGTCGCCAGAGGTTGATAATTTGGAATCTGTGTTCGAGAAGCGAAGGGGCGAGCTCGGGAGGGAGGTGGAGATGGACACGAGCGGTTGCGGAGGCGAGCGTTTGGTCGACGTGGACTTCCGTGACTGGTTGGCGTTTGGATACCATGTCGACTTGGCCCGGAATTCGACGGCGGATCGCTGGTGCAGCTCCCACTCAGTACAAATAGTCGGAATTTGATAGACAGTGCAGGGACGCACTATGATCAAACAAAAACAACCCTGCTCGCCCCAGTTATATCTTTAATCAGCTCCTCGCTCTCCGGGTAATACTCTGCCTTGATCTCCTCGTCGTCTAAGAACGATTTGTGGCTGGCGGGACGGTGAAAGAACTGGAATCCCGCTTCGTCAAGGAGGTAAGTGTCTTCCTTGCCGCGGACGTTCTCGATCTGGACATTGTGTTTCTCTGGGGCCCAATTCGAAAGGGGGAGCTGGGATGTGGGGTCGGAGGAAGGCCAGTTGGGGGAGTTTACACGGTGTAGGGCGCAGAGCCGTCGGTGGGGGGAGAAGTAGAAGAGGGGGCTGTTACGGTCTCGAGGGTCGTTGAAGGCATAGTGGGACGGCCGAGCTGGATGGCGGTGTTCTCTTGGTAAGTGGTGATTGCACTATCGTCTCACGAGGTTGCGCAATCGAGCCAGATGACCGGGAGAAGCTGTTGCTAAAGTTGGCCGAACCGGCTATCCGTGCATGGATGGCTGAGGGAATAGCAACCCATTTATGGATTGAAAAACGGACTGAGTCCGGTATAATCTCTTAGCGTGTGCGGTTTGAGGGAATACCAGAAATGGGACAAGTATGACTTTTGTGTTTTCACGTCTTGGTCCGGTCCGGCAAAGTCGGCATGGAATGGTTCATGCAGCAGTTTTTGGGGAAGTCAGGCACAAGATTGGGAGAGTAAATGGCGGCAGTTCTCTTGAGTAAGAATTCTACGAAAAGGAGATGCGTATGGTCCACCCATGCAAGCTCACGACGAGAGGATTCAGCACTTGACCAGCGCACAAAATCACCGGCAGAGGACGAGAGAAATCGACGGGCAGATATTCGGATCAAGGTCGACCCCACTTCTTGGCCATGGAGAGTCCCTCTCAAGGTAGACCCACAGATATAATATCCGGCTCAGGTTGCGGAAATGCCACCGGGGGCGTACGGGGGACAGCTCGATGTGGTGCATGCGAGAGGCTGGGGAGGCGGAGGAGCACGAGCGCCGGGACGGTGCGCGCGCTGGACACAGAAGCAGGAGATCGATTCGCGCCAGCGGGAGCAAGCGCGATAGCGGTGCGGGCGACGCTCCCAAAGCGATCCTCGTCAAAAGATCCGCGACGCGCGCCGGCAAAGCACCATGAAGACGAGGACGACGTGGCCGAAAGGTGAAGAGCACCGGCGCTGGGGTCGTGCACGTTCGCCAAAGAGCCGCGCTGCAGACCTTGGCTGGCTCGGGGAGGGATGAGAGCGTGGGGCGGAGGAGGAAGAAAATGGCCCGGCAGGACGTCGGAGTAATGGGCGAATGCAGGGTGGCGCGCCGGGGGTAGGGTCGGCGTATGATAGCTGCAGACGGGGCGGATTCTGTACCCCTCCCTCGTTAGCCCAAGCCGAGGAATTCATGTGAGGAACGTACCTAGACGCGTGGACATCCCCACTCTAACGCGGCGGACGTGCGGTACTATCCCGCACCCACCGCCTTCTCCCTCACCGTCTCCCGCCTACCATCCACACCCGCACGCACAGACCCCGCGCGCAGCGACAGCGCTTACAAATCCCGTAAAAGTCCGCCCCGATACTGAGGAAGCCGCAGACGAGTCCGATACGACGAGCGAGCGCGATGGGATGCGCGCGATTAGATTCGTATACGCGTCCTGCTGTTCCTGTTGCGCTCGTTTCTCCTGCTCCATCTTAATCCCTCTTGCGCCACAACCCTGAGGACTATGTGGATTACGCTGCGCGTGATGTCGAGCAGTAGCGGTTCCTGGTCGACGATCGTGTCGGTATTCGACGGAACGCATCGGTTGCGTGGGGAGGGCGGCACAGCGACTACAGGGGACGACACGCTCGACGCGGCGCGCGAGTGGCCGACAGGTTGTACCAGCCTTCCTGCTCGGGAAAAGCGCTTGCATGCTTTGAGAGGGAGGGAGGGCACGCGCGGATGCAGCAGGGGCGTGCGGCAGGGCATACGGTGAGTCGTAGTTTAGACGAGGAAGAGCCCTGAGGTGAGTAGGAAGCATATACTTAGCTCAGAGCCGAGAGACCGAGACAGGAGCACGCAGATGAGCACGAGAAGCGCGAGCGTCGCTCTTGCATTGCCAACTCGTTAGAAAGGAAAAAGTTAACGTCAAGAGATAACACTATGGACGACGCTAACGCTCCATTGAATAGCGTTAAGAGATCCGTGCCGTAGTGATTAAGAGAAAAAGAGCGTGCACCGTCACGTGGTTTGCGCCAAAATATTGTTGACATTGTCAATGACAATGACATACTAGCGGTTCGCGGCCGGCTTCGCCGGGCCGCTCTCCGCTTGGCTAAAAGCAGACATCAACGTAAAAAGGAGATTGCCGGCGGAGTTTAAAGGCTTCGGACAGCGTAATTTTATAAAGAGGAAGAAGAAGAAGAAGTAATGACAAACAATCGACAAATACCCATGACGCATACTTAGACTCCGTTACGACGCGCGTCTTCGCCACTGGTTTTCTCAGCCGCGATGAGATCGCAGAGCTTGCCAAGCGAGCCTTGCGCGCGACTTCCTCGCCATACACGGAGGCGATCCCGTCTTGGCCTTTCAGTGGCACGTTCGCGAGCACTCTTGCCCTGAAGCGCTACGCCACCAAACAGCGCGACCGGTTTCTCGTCGCCGTCCACTTCTTTCCGTGGTTGCATGGAGAGCTCGTCTCTAGCGAGGTGGCGGAAATCCCGGCGGACCGGAGGGAGCTCTGGGACGAGCACTACGACCGTCACGCCCCCAAAGGCAAGCAATATCTAGTGGGCAGGCTTACCTACCCCCCTTAAAAACCCTCGGCGGTACGTCCCCGACCGCTTTCTATCCGATTGGGGGTCCTGACTTTCCGCCTGGGCCCACCATCTATTTTCTGCCGAAATACGTCGTTGCCACTCATGGCCTTGGGGAACTCCTCTTACCCGTGGAGTCAAGTGGTTGCGTTTTCGTCGGCTTGCAGCCGCAGCCTTCCATTGACAGCGCGTTCAGGGTCTCCCGGGTCGTAGACGTCGGTCGCGCGTCATTCCACCCTTCGCAATCGCCCCTCTGCTCCGTGTAGCTGTACTCGTCGGAGTTTTATCTGTGTTCATTCTCTAATTGCGCTTTGCCGATTGATGTGAGTCCGACCTCCGGTGCTTCGTGCGTGGACAGGACTTCGCCACATATGTCCCATGTTTCTTCGAGGCTTCCCCGCGCCCGTCGAGACCACGGTGCCGCCTTGCCCCATCTTACCCATAAGCATTTATGAACAAGGAAATGTTGTGGTCGAATGCGGGGCTCACCGATAGAGCGTGGAATTTCTTCAATGATCTGAAACCAACGCCGAGTTCGGTTCAAGACGGGTTCCAAAAGAAAAAAGTGGAAGTTGAAAGCTGACTACCTTCTGTGAGTCGATACCAAGGGGAAACTAAATAGGATAGGGCGGGCTTATATCCGTCTCCCTCTCCCGCCGCTCTTTTTTTTTTTTTTTCACCGATGACCGCAGGAAGACATCTCTTCTCTTCCTCGATGCCTTCTGGATTCTCGGAAACTTCCTCTAATCCACCCAGCTACTCAAGAGCCACTGGAGTTGACAGAACTTCAATCGCTCCCGGTGGGCGACACAGGAACGCATCTCCGAATCACGAACTGTGGACAGAATTTATGTAATTCAAATTTTCTTTGTTTGAACCAAGATTGAACAGCAACAAGTACCGCACGCATCGGCCAATGTTCAAGTTGGTAAATCACTTTTTGCCAAACAGTCGCTCCAGCGTCTCCCTTGCGCTCTCAGGGTGCGAACGAGAAGCGCGCGTTGTCGAATGGACCCGGGACATAAGCCGTGCCCGTCGCGAACGTGGTCTTGGAGGACCACAAAATCTCTGCCTCGTGGTCCCCGCCACGCGTGCCGCCTCTTCCTTCTCCGCTGCATCACGCGGATCGAGATAGGTGACATCGTATCTGACACCCTGAACCTCCTCAAGGATCTTCATGAGCGCCCCCCATGTCAAGGTCTCCCCCGCGACGCGCAGCTCGCGGGCCGACTGCCCCGGCTCCAAAGGGAGGAGGACTGACTGGACAATGTATCGCATGATGCTGATGATATACTCGTATTAGCATTTCCTCGCTCGCCACCAGAAAATAATCAACGCACTCGGGCATCGCGGTGACCGTAAGCTGGGCGTCGGGCGTCCCATACGTCGCGGCCGTATGCTTTTCCAGGTCCACGCGTTGAATGCGTGTGCCGTAAACTCTGTGAACCCGCCCGTCATCAGCAGCGTATACGCAAAGCCCGGAATCTCGCGCGCGCGGTCGCGCAGGTGCTCTCTGGTCGCGACTTATCGCGGAAATAGCGCTTCTTGCCATTTTCGCCGTAGGAAATGTCCGTGCCGAACTCGGAGGGATAGAAAGTGGCGCACACCGCCGGCGATGGCTGCGTCGATGATGCCGGGCTGCAGCTTGAGGGTGGCGTTACCAACGAGGGATATCACGGTGTCGAAACCTGGAAGCGGGGTCAGCACTGAGAATCTACATGGATAAGGTACGGGTGTCGTTTGCCAATACCTTTGTAGGAGCTAGCCTCGAGGAAGGAGCCGGTGACGAGCTTAACGCCCTGGCTCTGCACCTCAGCAAACCGCGAGACTTTGGTGGGGTCCGAAAGGACGGCGATGCTCGCAAAGCTGGACTTATCTTCAAGAATTCTTGAACCAACGGGCGGCCGACGACGCCGCTCGCGCCAATAATCAGGACGGAAGGTGCCATGGGATGTAACCGAGGAATCTTGATCGAAGTTCACCAAGTTCAGTCCACTTAAATCAACGGTTCAACCCCCATGATGAATATCAGCTATATCAGCATGAATAATGCTAAGTAATGAGCCGGGTAATGCTTACCTGTTGCTGACCGGTGTTTAACTCCGCATCCGAGTCACATAACAAACGCGGGAGCCTCGGGTTCAATTGAATTCCGGCAGCCCACGCGGCATCCAGAAAGGCAAAGGAGCGGCATACCCGGGTAGCGCCAAAGGTCAGCGACCTGGCCGATCTTCGGAACAATATTCAGAATTGCTCGACGTCGCTCGGAGAGAGAAACTGGAAATAATTCTGCCGCGATTTACCGGGATCACCTTGTGTAAGGCTCCGGATACTCAGACCGCACAGCCCTCCTTCGCCTCCGTCTACTTATGCTTCCGAGTCTCTCGACTCATTCTGCCGACTCGTCTTGACTCCCGTATTGAACCATTCCGTAGTTTCTCGTAGTCTATTTAAACTCCTGTACAAAGTGGACTACTAGGGTTAGGATGGGTAGTTCTGCCACATGTTCACAGAGTGGTCGCACGACAAAAGAACTGGTTACCGGCATAAGATGTGGATTGACCTTGGATTGACCGAAGCATATAACTACGTACAACCAGGGATTAAGTAAGTATGAAAGTTGGGAAGGAAGGTGTGGTTACGTTGGCGAGATGGTAAGTAGTAGTGGAAGGAAAGGAACGGAAGGGATATCGGAAAAGGAAGGAGATAAGATAATTACGCGGGAGAGTACCATCACAATTTGGTACGAAATATTGATTTGCAAAGAAAACAGTTCACCCCTCAAAGTTCAGGCTCTTGAACATAATTTTACGATCATGGGCATCTGGTCGCCTTTCTTCCGATCAGCGAGCAAGAAAGGGCGTTGAAGAGTTCCTGTGCTGCCGATTTCACTTGCCGGAATCGCGAGCTCAAATTCGAAGGCCCGAATAAGGGTAAATAGAAGAGCCTTTTGCCTACCATCAGAGTTTTGTGAGCGGCTATAACAGAAGTTAATACAAAGCTTACTCTGCGACCGAAAAGCGGAAGCCGATGCAATTGTGAGGCCCAGCAAAGAATGTCATGAGATGGGACCAGACACTCGGAATTGCTTTGACAGCTTCGGGAAGGTGATCCCATCTTTCAGGCCTGTGATTCGTGTGGTCGGAAATCCGGATGAGAAGCAAGTAATCAAACAACGCACTTGAACTCCGTAGCATCTTCTCCCCAAAGACCCTTGTCCGTGTTCACAGCCAAGAGTGGGAGATATATCTCTTGTCCCTTTGTGATCCTGAGTAATGTATCCATAGTTAATTTACCACACGGAGGCAAATACGCGGGACGCACGGAATACTATCATGTACAACACCCGTTGGGTCTGTGTACGGTATGCTAAGCGGAAGGACGTCGTCCACCATCGCCATCCGTGTAACAGATACAATCGGTGTGTGCACCCGCAAAGTCTCACGGATGACATTCTCTAGGTAGGGCAGGGCACTGAGCTCTTCCATAGTCGGATGGTCAGTCGATACAGTCATGAGTTCCTCTCTAAGCTTGGTTTGGGCGGATTGGTTCTGTGAGAGGGCGTACAGTGCCCACGTAATAGCGGTACTGGTGCAAAATAAGCGGGCAGAAACTGATCGTGGCGTAGAAACCCACCTCGTAGTTTCATGCCCAGCAACGAAAAATGTCGGGATCTCTGAACCTCCTTGGGTATGTGCGGAATAGAATTCGAACAGTGACTTACGAGCAATAACTTCCTCATCGCTGAGGCGGGACTTGCCCGGGACGTCTGCTGCCATGTTCGCTTTAAGGAGAAGAGAAAACAGATCTCGACGACTGGAGAAATCTTTGTCGCCTCCCGCTGCTTTGACAGCGGCCTTGCCATCAAGTAATAATTCATGGCCAATGTCGTACATCTTCGCTTTCGCATTCTTGACAACCTTCTGACCGGGCAAGGGCTTGAATAACATGAGTGGTTGAGTTGAATAAGAGGTGTTCGGTTCACCAAAAATCGGAGAAACGGGAACATAGCCTGGGCGCTGCGGAATGCCAACGCGATCCTAACATTTGGGGAATGAAAAAGTTCAGTGAAGGCTTGGTTCAATTCACTTGGTTTCCCTTGCGGTTCCAGCGCATTGAACTGGTAGTTGAACCCTGAGCAACACGTTATTAAGGGTCACAGGCATTTGAATTTTACCAACGCACCGGCGTGTCCGATCATATCCAAGGTCACTCTGCGTACCCACGCAGTAATTTCGATGCGTGCGGAGTCCTTTCGATCCCCGGTGGCCGCCGATTTGGTTATTTCGCGGCTCCACACGTCGCGAAGCTATTCGGCGAACTATCAGTATCAGCAAGATGCCAGATGAATGTGTATAGTACCTGGAGGGATTGCTCCACAAATATCTCCGTAAGTCTGCGTATTTGCGCGGTTCCGAAGGCGGGGTTCTGGGACGAACAGGGCTTCAGTTCGAGGATATTTCATCTCCTTAGTGTAAATTACCAGAAGTCTCCTCTATAAGACTGAGATGAGTGGGGGCATTATCGACATGAGTTGAACACTTGCCTGCTTCTTGTGGGGATCTCCTTCGACGGAAAGAATTCCTACGGACAACGTTGCTAATCCTGTGGGAGAGAAGAGAGGAGATCTCACCATTACCAAGAAGGGTTTGGATGCCTCGAACAGCGACGGGTCCCTTTCCATATAAGTTGGTGTTTGTGACGATGTGGTTAATTGCCTTGGTGTCGGATGTGTACAGCTTGCGTTTCTGGAATTCTCTTCAACCCAAATCTTGGCGAAAATTGAATGGGCCAACGTACATTGAGCAAACCCCTGAACTGAAAGTGTGGACCAAACTCCTCTCTCCATTTGGTGGTCACCGGGGCCTCATCCTACAGGACACATCAGCTCATGAATCCGGCGCGAAATTTCAGAGGGGATTACCGCCATGTCGAAAAAGTTCCCAACGATCCAGCTGTTGTTCTTGGGCCCCGGAAAGTGACGAATCGGGGAGGTTAACTCATTATAGACCATTCGACCAAGGCGGAAGAGGACATAGCAGAGCAAGGTTGCAAAAAGAGGGACAAGGAGTGATGGATCCATGCGTGTTGCGGTCGTCTTCTGATTCTGAGGCTCCAACCCGTGGCTTTATAGAGGGAATTAAACCAGAGACTCGCGCCGAACAGATAAGCCGAAATGACTATCTGACGTCCAGATGCCGCACATCCGCAATACGTATTTTATAGAGGGAGTGTCGCGCCGAACAGATAAGCAGAAATGACGGCCTGACGTCCAGATGCCGCGTGTCCGAAGCACTGTCGTCGCCTAACTCGACGTGGGACATTCCACGCACCGCGTTCAGTGACCCTTCTAGATTGAATCGCGTCGAGGTGCCTAGCTGGCAGGTTCCTACGCAGGCGCGGTTCCGAGGATAATAATTCTTATGGTGCTTTTATCAGTGAATACAGAGAAAGTTGAATTCCGGGAAGTTCGGATCGTGTGATGTGTGACATATGTGTAAGGTTCTGGATACTCGGACCGGGAGAACGCAGCATCGTGATAGGCGTCCGGCCAAAGTCCAAAGGGCCGAATCGAACAGTCGCAGTCCTGGACGCCCCCTTGACACGGCGGATCCGCTGTCTGCCTTCCGCAGCCGTAGAAGAAAGAGTTTTCACGGTAGAGAGCGGCGAGGGATTTTCTCCGGTGCCCAGCAAGATGGACACCAAAGGCCCAGATACTGCGTCTCCATAATCAGCAGGTTTGAATACGACCCGTCTCGTTTCCCCGCTGGGCTGTTTTTGACGTTCCGTCGCAACTACCATGTCGGCGATGGCATTCGCCGCGGGACGTTCAGAGGCTGTTGTACTTCCAACACCGCTTCGAAAGGTCTCACAGACTTTCTGGCTTGTCGGACGGTCGGTTCTGATATGGCTGTTCTGCAATTGCACGTCTGGCGTCCGAGAACACAGTAACGATAACTGTGTCATGGGAGAATTGGCTGAACGGTGGGGTACCCTCGGTCCAGATCTTCCAGACAAAGTCCGAAAGAACAAGGTCAGATTTGTCGAGCCTAGAGTTGACAACACACCTCGCCATAAACACACCCGAAGGCCCAAACGTCGGGGGCGGTCGCACGCTTGAATGTGACACCAGGGGGCAGAAAGAGGAGTTCTGCCCCCATCCAGCGTGTGGACCCGCCGCGGGTCGAGGACCCCAGTGCTGGCTCTGACTGAATCAGCCCAGCAAGCCCAAAATCAGAAAGATATGCTGTTCCCCGTTCATCGATGAGGATGTTGCGCTAGAATGCAGTTTAAATAATAACTATGTATCCCGAGTTTATTCGACGTACACCGCAGAGGTCGCCATGGACGATATTAGCGGAGTGCAAGTAGCTCAATCCAGCAATCACATCGTTCAGCTGTTTTGCTAATCAGTTGCTGTATTCGGGGGGAGAAGAAAAGGGGCTTGCGAGTTTGAACTCATACGGAGCTACTGGTGAATTCTCCGCGATGTAAGTGAGCAAGCTACTTCCAAGTTCGGACCGTGATCTCCGGAATTGCCGCAGCTCATTGCATCATTGCGTCATCGGCCTCACTAACTTAATTTCAAACTCCGCCTCAGCCCTTTCACACAGCCCGAGAAGTACCAGTCTGCCTATGGCAACAAGCTCACCTTGTTAGAACACTGTAGGCAGGCTGGTTACGAGTCTAACACCTGAAGGTGCTCCATTGAAATGTTCCCAAAGATGAACCTTGGTTGAAGGAATTTCTCCTCTTTAGATGTGTTTTCTTTTGTTGACTTAAAGCTCTAGGAGTCCATTTTCATGCAGAAACAAAGACCACCCGTGCACAGGTTTGGAAACCCACGGCCGTGAATAAACCCGTGCGGGTTCTGGACCCGTACCGGGTACGGGCTGGCTCCCTGGTACCCTAATCCGTGTCCAACCCTACTGAACAAGAGCGAGTTGAGAGTGAGAGCAACTAACCATTTTTTATGGCCGTTGCCAAGCACGTCATCGGCGTCATCCGACCGGCTTTTTTTTTTTTTTTTTTTTTGAGCATTTAAAATACAACTCAGTCTGCAAAGCATTCCAAGCGTATCTGCTGGTTGAATTGGGATTTTACCAACAAAGCCGGGAAAGTGTCCAGGAGTAAATGCCGTTACGCACAGGTTCCAAGCCTTTGTGTGGGACTCTGGCCGTTAACTTAACCAACTCCATTATTTTGAGTAATGGGCTGTATACCCACTAAAACCCCTCTGATCTTGTCCAATCATCTGGCAGGGAATCTTCGTCAAGGAGTGCACCACAGGTATCAAGTACCAGTTGTTTTTTTGATTCCAAGGGAACCAAAGCGCACTCAATTGGTGAGCAATTTGTCTCGTTTCAAGGCAGTGTTCATGATCGCCACCCACCGGTTATGTATTTCGGCCTCTGATGCCGCTATGTGTGTCTCAAACACTCTTTCATTTTTTAAGTCCCAGATCAGCTTCATTGATGTTGAAAGGAGTATTGTGAAAAAGCGATTCTGGGCCGGCATAGATTTACCTCGGGGTGATTTAAATCTGGCAAGCCCGCAGCCAAGGAGAAGTCCCCAATTCAGCTTTGGCCAGGCGGGATATCTGAACTTCCAAAGGATCTCTGTCAGTCGCCACACCTGTCGCTGACCAGGAGCATTACATTCCAACATGATGTGCTCAAGCGACTCTAGTGCTTGGCATGTCGAGCATTGACCAAAGATTTCAAGGGCACGTATGTGATCCCAGAATGAACCAACGTGGTAAATATTATGTGTACTTTTCCATAGGAATTTTCGTGTCAGTCTGTGAATATTTTGAGACCTAATCGAGGTCCAAATGGCGCCATTGGTTGGCTGATATCTAAATGTTTCTTCAATGCAGCAGCGGATACGATCTAGATTGTATGTTGCTGACTTTCGCGTGGGTTCATCCTTCAGAGAAATGAATATTTTCGTAAACAGATGTTGGCTACCTTGGTGTAACAGAATTCCTGGGTTGGTAAACATGATGTCCGGTTGTATATCCAAAGATATTAGAGTAGGGGTCAGCGTAAATAGTTGTGCTGCTGGGTTATTTTCCACCTTCTTGAAGCAGATCCTCCCAGTTCTCTCTTGCATGGTGGATACAACCGATCTGATCAGGTTGTAATCTCGGTACAGGGATTTTTCCTTTAAACAGCAAACGAGGTGCAGGTCGGCCGCTTCACGGCCTCCCAACCTCTTTTCCAAAAGAAATCAATTTTCAGTTGCCTCTTTGTTCTACTCCCTTCACGAGTTGAATGGAATTTGGTTGAGCTGACCTGGGATTTATTTGTTATTGTAAACGCAGTTTACTCCGGAGAATTAGCGGACATTCTTGAGTATGTTGGACACCGAAGCGGTCGATGGCGATTGTGAGGACCCATTCCGATGTCGGCCGGGACACTGGGCGACCTCCCCGATTGGGCCGGCATTGAGGGATCATGGAGCTGTCGTCAAATAAGGCGTCGGAGCTTAAAAGGCTTCGGACAGAGAAGCGTAATTTTATAAAGAGAGTGAAGTGAAGTGATAAAGAGAATGATGCTGACGAGTCGACGACGCTGTACTGGTGTCGATGAAATCCAAGAGGACCGGCGGGCCAGTTTTTCTTGCTTGCAGCGCTATCGCCCATCGTGTCCACGGATGCTATCCAGTGATCACTGGAGGCTTCGGTATCCTTATTACTGGATCGCATTTCCAGCCATTGCACCCGGGCCCTTGTAAACAGTGTTTGTCTCAGCTCCCTTTGCCTGATCAACTTGCTGAGGCGGTTGTTTCAACCTAAGCCAGACGCCACTGCCGAAACGGCGGGAGAGCTAATATTGGAGATTCGGATCGCTCCGATGTTGTCGTGTCTGGTGGCATCTCCACTGCCTTTCTCCCGAAATATCACGGACCCCGAGTATTTCTGGTGCGTCTAGTCACTAGTGTTATTTTCATCGGACACAAATTTCATTTTAGCCACAGCCAGCCAGGTGCATAGTGCTCGCCGTTCACTCACTCTGTAGTGAGATGGCATTAACTGAATGCAACACGAAAGAGGAAGGACCGGCTGCGGATTCCACCCATGCCAGGTCGATCAGAACCTTCTTGTTTGATGATCTTGTTTGATGATCCGTCCTCAATTTAGCAGCAATCGTCTATGTAACGCCACGTCTGCGGACCCACTGCCTCCATCGTTCCCAGTTCCTACGTTCATGTCAAGGATGGACATCGATAACATGAAGATTGCGCACGACGTGTAAGGGCGTTCGACCTACTAAGCATTCGATGCTAAGTAGTCCCCTCAGACAACTCAGTCGTTCCTTGTTCCTTCCGGAATAGGTATGTCCCCGATCTTTTTGCCTCATACGATGAATTCCTTCCTTATCCCGCCCAGTGATTTTGCTCTACGACCACCTCTTGACGATCGGTTCCGAGATCCAACACATATGGGTGATGACAAATAAACGCAGCTCGATATGGTTCCTCCTTATTCGATATTTCTCCTTCGCCGGCAACATCGTAATGGCGCTCGATACATTTGGAGATTTTGGTCTGGAGGTGTGAATTATTTTCTGTGTTGCTCACCGCTCTTTTGATCACCGATCGTTCTCTGCCCGCCCTTAGACGTAGGTCCCAGTTTTTTTCTCAAAGAAATCTACTTATACGGCGCATTCCCTGCAAGGTGTGGGAAATTGCGGGTCACGACTGGACTGGTTATCGTCGCGCAAGAGCTTATCATTGGATGTACCTCATATTCCTGCTACATAATGCCTGCGCTCATGACTGTGGAAGGCACCCTTGTCCTGCGTGTGTACGCATTATACAGTCTGAACCGACGGATCATGTATCTGCTCCTGTGCGCCGGGGTAGTTATTGTGTCAGTGGGCGCGGTGAGTGTTGTACAACATTTGGCCTCTGCTGATCTTACCGAAGTGGTCCATCGTGCCGGTGGGCCTCAGTCCCATTGTCAGGGACAAGCGCTCCAGGCTGCTATGTCCCGCAATCGAAAGCCCAGTAAGCAAATTATACGTGTACTCGTTCAATCCGTTTACCAACTGGACACTCACTGCAGAGACCTTCGTAAGTTTATTTTATTCTGACGATGGCCAATCTACCTGACGCTGCGGTGCAGGAATGGCGGCCGCATGGACTGGAGAGTGCGCATAATTCTTTATTTATCTCGCCGCGCTCGACTGAAACTTCTGTCATATAGACTGGCAGGCGACATCCTCGTCATCGGCCTGACTCTTTACCGATCGTACACTCAACGTCGAAATGGTGTTTCGCTTGCTGGATCCCTCTGGAGAATTATGATACGCGACGGTAAGGACTATTGCCATCCATTCCAGAGGCTAACATCTGACTGCGCCTCCCAGGTGTTGTTTATTTCGGGCGAGTTCAATCCCGTGCGGCTGGGTGGTGTTCCTGACAATGTGTGCAGCATAATATGTCTGGTCAACATGGCAAACATCCTCATGTTCTATGTGGGTATTCCTTCAACCTTGCGGCGAACTCCTCTAATTGAGTCCACAGTTCGGAGATGTTTGCTTTCCATTGCCATGCTTTTATCCGCATTGATCATTTCATACGGTAGATCTACACCTCGAACAGTCTCTCGTGGTTCACGACGGCCGTATGTGGAGATTTGTTTCAATCTCAGGTTACTCATCAGATGGTTCTATGTAGAATCTCGGTTGCCATGATATCGCGCCTTGATGCTCAACCTGCATGTCGCGGCGACAGATGAATTTAGAATGGACGCGGACATGGAACTGGAAACGGTCCGCTTTGTACGTAGGAGTGGAACAGACCTTGCCTCTAGAGATGAATAATCAAGGTTGAATCGCGTTTGTGATACTGTATGGACAACAACGTCGAGAATTTGCAGTTTTAAATTGCTAGGAAATTCACGTATCTGCTGGGTAAAAGCTACCTCTCCGCCAACAGCAAACGAACCTCTTCCAGCCATTCCCACCTCATCCTCCCAGGCGTCGCATTTTCTGCTTTCCCACTGTGCTTCTTACGCCGATCGCAGTTTTGCCATCCGTTCTTGCTCACGTCGTTGCACATGGAAGTGATGTGTGATACACCACCACAATATGCTTTGCCGCAAGAAGAACGTCTGAATGAATCGGTCGGGGCAGCCGGGTTGGGTTAGGGAGGGTTACACTTAATAGCCCCAGCATGGTGCGTACAAATATCCGAAAGAAGTACAACAGTAGCGGGGGGTCCAGCTCTGCGATGCGTTGTGGATTTATTGCTGACCCTAGACATTTAGATTCGCAAATGAAACGCACAGATGATGTCCGTGGATTGATTCTGCAATGTGGGTCCAATTCGGTTGCCGTAGTTCCCATCGACAATCTACCTGTCGGGCACCTCCGCGAGCTTCTGCTTCAATTTTGGATGCAATTGGTCGGTGGTGCAGTGGCCCCACCCCGGGGTGAAATATAGCGGCTCGGCTCACATGCGTATCGCGATCCGTCAGAGCTTCAATCAGCTCTTGAGTGGCGGGTCGGATTGCCTCCCGCCACTCAACTTGAAATCGGATGGAAAGTATGTAAGAGTGAACCGGTCGAGGACGACATAACTTACCGATTTCGGTAAAGCGTGCGCGGCCCTCTAGTCCAGCATGGCGAACGTTCTACCCCTGTAGCGCGCTTGTCATTGCGACGACGCTTGTTCGCAAATCTTTGGGCTTGAGCGCCTGAAGGACTACCACACGAGCAGCTTCGATTCGGCGGTTCCTCGCAAATAACCTTTCAAATATCGGAACGATCCCTTCGACTAGACCACAACATTAGCGTGTACCAAGCGGGTCAGAAGACGTACCATGGTCAATTCTAATCACAGGGTCTCTCAGCAGCAGCTGAAACTACCTCCGTTTTGCCATTCGCGATCGACACATTTATGGCCGTTCGATACTCCCCGCATATTTCGCTGGTAGTGCAAGCTTGAACTCATTGGAATGTCTCACCTGCAATATTTATGTCCACCCTATCGATGAGAAACCTGACCACATCGAACTCCCCTAAATATACTGCGAGTTGAAAAAGGGTAACAAACTTGTGGTCTGGTGCGGAGTAGTTAGCCCCGACTATCGGCGGTATGAAAGCGTAATTTTAATACCTTGAATGGGAGCATCGAGAGAAGCGCCGTTTTCAATCAGTGCCTTGAACTTTGCAACATCAATGTGGTTCGTGTCGATCGCATTTTGCAAGACGTCCTCGAACCGATGTGTTCGCTCCTTTTCAAAATTGTCGTGTTCAAGGAGTTTCCTTCGAATTTCGATGATCGATGACACGAAATCCCGGATGGGAACAGAAGAAGGGCAAGAATCTGACCGAATCCTCATTCATCGTCCTCCTGAGATTCCGGATTCTTGCTGCGAGCAAGAGCGAGTTCAATGACGAGACAACCCAATCCGACGAGAAGGAAGCTGGTGCGCGTTTCCAGTAGGGTGGACGGGAGTCCAAGGCCAGCGAGCCAGCTGTTGTTTTGCGACTCCGCATCCGACGTCCGCGTCCCGCTGATGCGGGATCGAATGGCACGCAAAGGGTGCTCAACACTCGACCAGAAGCCGGGGTGTCGTCTGCGAGATTTGTTGTGGAGGATGTGGAGTGCGATCAAATAAGAAATGGGACGACGACGTTGATGCCAGGAATCAGGACGAGAGAATATATCAAGGGGATCGACAGGTCCGACAATTGAGAGGGAAACGGTCGAGAGAGATGGATCACAGGAAATTAGTGTTCCGAAGGTGGCTGGATCACTCCAGAGCCATATGCCGATGGCGGCCATGAGCGAGAGGTGCATGGAGCGATGGTGAGAACAGGTGCTTGTAAAGGCAAGCCCTGGACACGTTTGAAGACTTGGGTGAAGCGCATTATCAGATCAAGTTTGATACGGTTCCGTATCACTTACCCTGCCATTCCTGAAACGATCGCCATCCATCTTGTTCTTGATTCCCGCAAGGTGTCTCAGCAGCGAGACAAGTGCCTTCAGCCAGTCATTCCAGGTGACCGGAATTGTCTGCTTTGGATCGATGGTGTGCGTAGAGTAGAAGCCAAATAAACATGCTAGTGTTGTTCATCCAGCTCAAGTCCACGATGACAGCGGCGTGGAAACTAGTGATCATAGGACCGCCTTTGGCCCTGGCCTCGATGATGGTGGAGATGAGGATGACGAATGCGACCGCCAGCATGCCAATCGATTGGTCCTGAATGCCCTTGAGTTCATCAACAGATATCTTTCCGTCCCAGAGATGTGCAATAAGGGGTGCGAAGCAAAGCAGATTCTGTGCGTAGATGGCAGTGCGGACACCGATGCCGGAGATGTCTGGGTTGGAGGGAATGCAATGGGCGCCCATGGTGGTCGAAAGGAAAAGCGTCTGTTCTGCTTGCATGTGCCTCGACTTCTCTCACGTGTTGACAACCGCAATGTTCGCCAGGTATACTTTTGAGCCGAAATCCCGTCGGGCTCAGATTTTTCGTGCGGAGGTTCTGTTGAACAGATGATAATTCGTGAGGATCGATCATAGAGACCCGCCAACCGAAACCAGGCATGCTGAAGCGACATCGGACGAGATTGAAGGTCAGTTGGCGAGATCAGATCTCAATAATATCTCTGGCGCAAGCTGCTTCGATGTCAATCGGACAGCTTTACGGTGATACCCCGGTGGTCGGTGCGCTCGAAGACGTTTGGAAGACCAACTGTATATGGGGGTCTGGAGACAAGCGCGGCGATGACGAGGATGTGGAGGAAACTATGATTGGAGTGCCAGGAGGAACCCCAGGAGAACATTGCATGTCGGACGATCGGCACGGGCGGTGAGGGAGATTGGTGGGCGTTGAGCTCCTTAGACGGCCCAGACGTGCGGTTTTCACGGCGTATTTTGCATCAACGCAATAGAAAATGCGAAGTGCTAAGTATGGCAACCAGGAAAGACCCAGATTCAGAACCGGAGATACTGAAGGCAAGCCAGGATAGGACCAGAGTTGGAGCAACAAGAGGGCGTGACTCTGCAAAAGGAAACGATGACAAGGCCATTGTCGAGACATCAGCAGAAGCCGAAATCGAGCCAAAGGCGATGATTCGACGGCCCAGGAGTCAGGCCTGCTTACCAGTACAAAGGAATCACCGAGAATACGTAGAGCGTCTCGGCCTCCGGCACGACATGGGCCATAAACCGCGCACGACGTGAGCCAGGCGACGCGCGCTTAGTCACCGATGGCGGTGATCCGCTGGCGTTAATGCAGTAAATCAGTGTACAGTAAAAAACAGATTGAATTCGAATGAATGCTAATGATACAGAGACATGCGTGCGTATGATATGTAGGCAGGGAGGTGTAGCGTTACTTGTGCGTGCAGGAACGTAAAGAGTAGTGTAAAGGAAAGGAGCGGCGTCGATCCTACGTCTCCTCGGCTTAGCGAAGACAGGCAGGGTGCATGCGTGCGTGAGGTGGGTCCAGGAAGGAGGGAGCGTGATCATGTGCTGGGTCGGGGGGGCGGGCGACACGGGCAAACGGGAGGGCAGGGTAGGGAAACGGGAGAGGATCACACGAGCGACCGCGCGTGCGGGCCCCGCTCCGCCTGCGCCTGCTCCTCCTCGTGGGGGTAAGCCGCCATGTGAATCGAGTGGGCGTCCGACGTCGGCGTCCACTCCCCGTCGCCCTCGCCATCCGTAGTATAATGACCAGCGGACGTCGGCGACGCAGGGTACGCGTGCTCCGCCCACCCCAGGTGCAGCGGGAGCTGGTGCGATGCCCGCGACCCCGACCCGGAAGAGGTGGAGGTCGCGAAGGAAGTCGCACTGGCGGGTGTCTCCGGGTCGGGATGAAAGGTAGAGAGGAATGGGGAGGGCGCGGACGCAGCGGCCAGAGACGACGCGATGGACGCGTTCGCGTCGACGTGCCCATCCGCCGAGTAGACCGACGACACGGAGACAACGTCCCCGGAATCCTTCTCGAAGCCCTCGACGAAGCGCGACGAGCTCGCCGTGCGCGTGGTGCTGGTCGTGGTGCGCGACGACCCCGCGAACGACCCCGCGCGCTTGATGTCCGCGTCGAAGGACGCGGCGGTGAAGGAGCCGCTGGGGTGTAGGCGGGGAGGGAGATGTCGATGGGCTTGGCGAAGGAGGGGGGCGAGGGCTTGGTGTACCCGATGCCCTTGGAGCTGACGCTGCCGGACCCCAAGGTGGATGAGGAGGTCGTGGACTTGGCCGCAAAGATCCCCGTCGCGGGGCGCCGCACCCCGACGAATGCAAGTACCCTCCAGAACGCCGCCCCCACCGCCCGCAGGTAGCACATGTAGTGTTTCTGCGCCTCCTCTGCGAAGCCAAACAGCGCAAAGAACACCAGCGCGAAGAGCGGTGCCGACCAGCGCGTGAGTTCCAGCGCGACGCGGCCGTTCGTATTAGCCGCCCACAGCACGCGCGGGACCTGCACGACGCGGCCGAAGTCGAAGTGCGTGTCGGCCCAGGAGATCCAGGGCTTGATGCCAGTGGCGGTGGCGTTGAGGTAGATGCTGAAGGCGGCAAGGGGTGTGGTGAGGAGGAGGTCGGTGGAGGCGAGGGCAGTGAGGCGGAGGTAGCGCGCGGGGGGGTGAGGGCGGGGTGCGCGGACATGAGCTGGGCGAAGGCAGCGCGGCGCTGGGAGAAGGCGCGGAGGGAGAGGACTGGGGGTGTTCGTTCAGGGGTGGGGAACGAGAAAGAGAGGGAGGAGGACGTACCACAGTAAACAGCGGAGACGAGCCCGATGACGAGGGGCCACATCATGGAGATGAAATACGAGGGGATGGTGTTGTAGATGTCGGGGAGGCACCCGAGATCCTCCATGATATTGAAACGGTGTCCCTGGACGATGTATTGCAGCGCCACGTAGACGGAGGGGAAGAGGCCGCAGATGAGCGAGTCGATGAGCACTGCACGGCGTTTCTGCAAACAAAGAGATGAGATTTCGAGAGCAAATTATGGAACCAAGCGACATACGTCGGCTCTCGTAATGACGACCGTGCGCACTGTGGCGATCTGGTAGAGGCGGCGGTTGATACATAACGAAGCAGCCGGCAGGGCCACGGACGCGCCCATCGTGATGCGGATGGCTGGAGAAAATATGAGGCCTCGGTGGCATTGAAAACGAACAAGTCAGACGCACAGATCTCACACCCACGCCGGCGCAGAGTTGAGAGTATTTCCCGCCCACACGATGGAGTTTACAAATTGATTGAGACACGACAGAGCTGCCCAGAAGATGTACCAGCAGGTCCCCGAGTTCCATGCCTGGAAATGCCAGGGAAGCGGGACGAGTGCGAGCAGAAAACCAAGGAAGGCGAAGATTGAGAAGAGCGGGTAGGTGGGGTCGGAGACGTGGAAGCGGGTCATGGTGGATCGTGAGTGAGAACGAAGGATATCGGTGAGGGCAGCGGGGGAAGGAAGGAAGGCGTTGGGAGAGAGCAGGATTTTCGTTTGTTCCTCATCTTAACCGGCCTTTGAGAAACCGCCATTGAACGCGGACAATGGAGGCGGGGTCACACAGACAATAGGTCACACACGTGACATGTCACACCTCCTTCCTCTTTCGGCAACCACGAGCAAGCGCACCTTTGTTGTCTGTGGCCACAGTCGCCGATAAATCCGACTGGACAAGAACATCGGAACGTGGACCAAAGCCACTTGATACCATCAAGCCATTGCCAGAAGCGGCAAAAACGAGGAATTCTTTGCCTTGTGGCCTTTGTGCGCGCCGCACATTGTTCCCTCGCAAAACCCTTCTCGGCTACAGACAATGGCGACCCGCAAAGAATGACTATAAAGCCCACCACTTTTCACTGGTTTCCCCCACTCCACGCTCGTGCTCTTAGTCTCCTACACTTCGCATCCATCCTCTCTAACGGCCCCAAACTCATTCCCGATGGACGCATTCACCTCTGTTGACTTTACCACTGCCTCTGGCGACGCGTTTTCCAACGACCCACTATCTCCCGCCGTCGCATTTTATTCCGCGGAAACCGATGCCTCCGACGCGCCGCGCGACGAGGAGCGCACCGGTGCAGGCAATGTGATGTCCTACTGCGTTATCGCATGAATCTGCATGTCCTCCCGTTCATTCATCCTTCCCCGCCTGACTCCGCCTTCCTTTCTTCACAGACTCCACACACCCACCCTCCACTCTACTCTGGAATCCTACCCGCTCGCCCGCCCCTCTTTCTGCCACCCCCATACCCGTATGTCGCCTGCCTTCCTCTCCCCGCTCCCACATCCCGTGCTAACCCGCCTCTCTCAGCCTTCGTCGCTTTGCAAGCAGACACCCAAACCCCATGCACCCGCCCCCGCATCTCACCCCCTCTTCGCCTATCTACCCGCCCACCCACCTTCCGCTATCATTATCATATGCCCTAGCGGCTTTCCAACACCCGTGCCTCAAGCGGCGTGTCCCACACTCCTTCTTACCGATATCTCCTACCCTTACTCTTACGCTTCCTTCGTCTCATCTCATCTCAATATGTTGTTCCCTCGTCATCGGTCTACCCATCGATGTCGTCTCTGTAGCCTGTAGCTATAGCTTGTAGTGATACCTATATAATCTCTCTATTCCTGAATCTCAAATGAAACTTGAATGCCACCCCGCCGTCCGACTTCGGCTTGAGCCAGGACAATGAGATTTCCCGCGCGCCATTGTTTCCCGCGCCATTGTCGGAATCCCTCCCATTGTTTCTCTCTGTCGCATATTTTCCCTGTCCGCATTCTCCCCTTCTTCCATCCATAGCCAGCCCATTATCCTTGCCATGCGGCCGTGCGTACCTCGGAGCTCCCCATCCATGGCCATTGCATGAACCCAACAGATATCCCGCATCAAATCGCGATCTGTTTTCGAATTCGAAAGCCATTGTGGGACCAAACAAAAAGTCTCAGCGCAACTTGTACGAGTTGTATAATGTAAACTTTGTCATTGAATGTCAGATCTTGCTGTGCTTACCGTACCGATCGTTGAAATCAATCACGATTAGCTCTGAACTAATCGTGTCTTATGGGCAAACGGAGATTCAACCACACCACCACTTGACGGCAGGGCAGGCCAGAGCGAAGGCTGGGACGGTGGACTGGTTGGATTATAATCGGAAGAACGCTGTGGACGGCCTCTTCGGTTAAACAAGTGGGTTGTGCTGCGTATGGATTCAGCCGAGTACCGGAACCTAGGCGGGCCGTTCTGCCGGTACGTCGGCGCGGCTGGCGATGCAGACGGTCGGCACCGGCATGATCGCGGAACCTAAATGCAAGCGGAGTCTGAAAGGCTTAGGACGGCATTGGCGTTGAATCTATTTCCAACAATAAGGTCATAGTACAGCGTGATCCTTTTTTTACCGTATGACCGTAAGTATGGCTGTTCAATAATGCCTGTGATATAATAATCATGAATGCAGCAGGTACCTAGGGTGCTTTAACAGGAATCCATTCATTAATCAGATACGAGAGCGCAGTGTGACCCACCACTTCAAATGAAGAAATGAGAACTAGTTGGTTTGGGGGGCCAAGGTCCATATAAAAGTGGTGCATTGGCAAGTGGCTCCAGAGAGTTAATAATGGAGATTGCCAGCAGAGTTTAAACGCTTCACAGACCGTAATTTTATAAAGAGAGAGATGACATGGAAGGGAGCCGAAAAACCCTGCTGGTTTTTGTTGAGTTGGATAGCTGCCTCAACGCCACCAAGGCTCTGGTGAAAGATCTGGCCACACAGTCTTTTACCTCAGAGCCAGGGTCTAATACAAGTCCAATATGGGCCGGCCTGTAGCTGGGTCAGCTGGGAATTGACGTGAACATTAGTGTGTGGGAACACAATTGCAAGATGTCAACATACTCCCGCATGAGGAGACCCTGAAAAGGCCCGGGGCAGCACCAGTGCAGAAATGGCGCACTGGCCAGAACTTTCACAAGCTAAGATGCCGGTTTAGAAGAGTCGTTCTGAAGGATATTCCATATTTTGTTCACAATCTGGCATAGATGTTCCGGGGCGCTGTTACAGTCCCAGAAATCCAAGTACACTCTGCTTTCTTCAACAGGACCGGAAACCAGGAGCAAGATGAACACTGGGGGAAGCCGTCCATGGAAGGAAGAAGGCTCATTATAATGATGGTGGTCGCAGGTATGTGTCATGAATTGTCTGGGTTCTACTTTTTCATGCGATGCGTCCGTATGGATACAGACGCGTCTTAGCGGCATGGGACTCTCATGATGCCACCACGTGACCTTCTCACGGTTGAAACCCGGCCCCGGATTCTAAAGCCGCAGACTCGGGAGTCTGCGCCACGGGATACAGAAGACGTTAGGGACTAGGAACCCATACAGACAGATCCTAGTCCCCGGACGCACCAACGGCTGACACAGAAACATACACGAAGTACATGACTGGTTGCAAACTGATCGGGGTTTTGAACCACTGGATACGATGACATTCAGGACTAGGAAACCCGAACATCGGGTCTCTTAGGTCCTCTGACACCACGGAAACCGACACAGAGGAGTACAGGAATATCAGCATTAGCACTCCTTAATGCTGCGGTACAGGAACTGATCATGATTGACCGCGGTCGCTTTAATTTATTAGAAGCCTATATAAGCTCGGTAGAATCTCCATGGGAAGGCTGCCGTATTGTGGAGGCAGTCAACACTAGAGGGGTCGGCCAGACAGAACTAAGAGGAGCCAATACAATGCAGGATTGCAAGGAGCAATGAGGACTGAGGCATTGGTGTGCTAAGCCAAGGCTGAAGGGGATCGGCAGGAGCAATATGATGAGGACAGCATGAACAGTGGTAGTGCAGTGCGATAGCACAGAACAGTGGCGATGTGATGCAGACAGCAAAGGCTGAACCAATCCACAATGGGAGAGGTTGGACGGTGCAGAGGAATGTAGTCAGGTTGAAGCAGCAGCCTTACATCCATGTACAGTAGATTCTACCTCATCTAATCTCAGGCTTCTACCTTGGCTTGACATAGGCATTGTCTCCACCCTGCCCCGCTTCCTACACATCTACACATCGTACTACGGGTTGTATCCACACCCCAGGTTGTATACCTGAGTGGATACCACACCCTCTTCAACTCGTTCCGGGTTCTGCCTCGCATCCCGAACTACAACATACGGCCTCCTAGGGAGGACGCTGTACGACTGGCCCTACTGCTCAGGGAACACACGAGCTACTAGCGTCTATCGGGTTTATCCTGGTTGGGGTTCTCGTCAGGTTACTCGCTGTTTAGCCGACCCAGAGGCCGTTGCTGACAGAAGGTAGAATCTCTTCTGCCAGCCCCGACAAACCGACACACACTTGGAATGAGAAGATGGCACCCACAAATATTATGGTTGCTGGGAACACGAATGGACAGGGTGCTGGAGAGTGGGTTGGAAACCTACTCTGGTGGGGGGGCATGCTCGTGGGAATTGCTGCACTGTGTGTCGCCCTGGTATGGGCAACCCATGAGGAACGAGTCGCTTGTCCCTCGGGTGGACACAGGCGGGTTCCAAGGCGTGAGCCTCGTAACCCCTGGACGGAGGGGATCCGGCAAATGACAGAATGTGTTGGAACCTGGTTGATGATGATTTCGGTTCCACAGGTGAAACTGAGCCAAGGAGCAGAGAGAAGGAGAACCCGCGCCAACCCTGAAGGACGGAGTGGCTCCTCAACGTACAGAGAAGCCGTGCCCAGGCAGGGACACCAGAATGAAACCCGGCCGCATGAAGGTTCAGCGCCTAGGTAGGGGCACCAGCACGGAGCCGGGTCTCAGAGGGAGTCCGCGTCCATACCAACACGACAGGGCAGAACCTGAGGGCCCTGCGCCAATCGTAACAGACAGTCTTACATCGTCAGGATGGGCAACGCCAACAGGGCGGTGCTCTCCGTGTTGATGGATGAACTGGAAGCTGCCCAGGCACAAAGAGAACAACCGGCTCCCCCCTACACATCCTCCGATGTCCTGGATCTGGTGCCAATTGAAGAACCCGAAGCGGTTTCCCCCTTTGAAGAGGGCCTTAGCCCTAGCGCAAGGGCCTGTTTGGAACAAGCACGCTTGGAGATAGCGTGAAACCAACAATGAGGGAAGGAACAGCATTGGCAACAAAGAACCTGTGGAATGGTGACAGACCTGGTATTGGGGCACCCGGGCATTTATTCAAATCTGCTTGAGTCGTAACGTACTATAATGTACTTCACTACATTATGATGTCATCTCACAAGGGCTAATGCTGGCCTGAGCAGTTAGCGAAAAGGGATATAATGTGTCTCGAACCATTAGAAAGGCGCTGGACAACGATCCTGGTAAAGGGTTGACGTGTGAAGTCGCTAATGGAGCAATCACGGAAAGTGCCTTACCATCCTGGAAACAGATTGGGGCTACTGCACATCCCTGACCAAGGGCGTATTACGAGGGATTATCCTTCTGAACCAGAGGGATCATTGTCGGGCATCATCCGGCGTCTTCAGAACTGCCAAGAGAAGGTTGGAATTGGTTGATCTACTAATTGACTAAGAAACCATACTCGGGTACTGGGAAGCAACAGCTATCACAGTTTTCAGACAAATCACTTAAGCGGTTCAAGGTGGAACCATTTGAGTGGATGGTTACCAAGGAGGGTAACAGAGCGCTGACAAGGAGGTCAGCTAAAAATTGACATATCAACAATATCCCATCACAATTGTTCTAAGCGATGTAGATCTTGACTCATCGTTAAGCTCGGCTCATTGATGTCTCTTATAAATCTCTCTCAATTTTACTAATCACTTGATATCTGACAGGAGTTCATCAGCTAGCTGCCATACCACTAGCATATACCCTGAACCTTACTGTACATTGTATCTGACTCGTTTATATTTAGAATCCTGTAAAGTATAAGTGGATGGTCCTGGGAGGAACTGCAGTGAATCCTACCCCACCTGTTGGACGCAAAGTTACTAGACTTCACGCTTAACTGGTCGAGTAGGCATTCATTCGGAGACATCCAGAAGCTATACCAAGTTTCGATTGTTTTCCCTGTTTGAATATTATCTGTGTTGGATTTGGATCTTTATAAACGACGCGTGGACATATTGGATAAACACAACGGACATGTGGAATATAAGGAAACAGATCGGACTTGACAATTGGTTGTAATCTCACAAGGATTAGCAATCGCGGATACTATTGAAATCGGGATTCATAAAGAATCAATTGTGCTACGCCCCGGAGTACTATCTCCAAACCTAGACCCACATCATACAAAACCGTTGAACATAAAATCTCGTCTGTCTATCCGCGATTACGCCTAGAACGGATTTGAGCAGTTTATCTGTACAACTTGTAGATCTATAAACTCTTGCTTCCCAACAAGAACTAAAGTTCAAATTGCCACAATCTATACTGGATTGGAACCCCGAACTTGCACGAGGACTATAGTGTTTGAGTTGTTGTAGTTGCATTATTGAACTGCGTATTCATTTACAAGGTTTGGTTTGTGGTTATTTCACTGCCAGCCCCGTAGTCAGTGTTTCATCAGGTTATACCCATACCCTTTGCTCTCGAATATGTCTACAACTTGTCGATCCTTTGGCGAGAAATCTTAATGAAATCTAATCTTATCACGCTGAAAAAGGACAACATTACGCTTGCTTCTGGATTTGGAAAAACTACAGGAAAATTACAAAAGCACGACTATGACGCAACCCGACCCTTCCCTTTTCTGTCTCGACGACGACACCCCAGGGTATTGCCCGCCTGGCTAAAGATAGCCGACATGAACAACAGTGCGCTCTCTACGCGTTCCTCGTCTGCGCCACTCTGGTCCCAGTGCACTATTTCGTCAATGAAAGCCGTACGAGAGGAGGGGGAAAGGTCCTCCATAGGACGCAGACGGAACCCGAGGAAATGCGGATCGGGAGCATTGGACGACAGATCGTCCAGGGTAGATCATGAAGAAGAAGCATGCTGTTTCGGGGGAACAGCTGCTGGGGCGGGCTCCAGAGTGGGGTCGTAGTTGCGAGGATCCACACCGATAGGAAGATCAGGCGAGGGCATGGACACGTTCTCGTCTACACCCTCCGGATATCGCAAGTCCCCGACCTCTACGGACACGGCCTCCTCATCCGTCACAACAATTACCTCTGGGGAAGATGCTTCCCGGGGATGCGATGCTTTGCGTCTCTTCAAAGGCGGAGCATCGTCCTCTGAATCCGAGGATATGACGACAACGGTGTTGGAGTTTCGGGGTTGCGGCCTTGGCAGTGCGGCAACGTGCAAAGGTGCAGGCTGTGTGCTGTACCGGGCGCAGATCACTGAGGAACTCTCTGTAGGTATAAGAGAGACCTATGGAGGAGAAAGAGGCGAGAAGGGAGGCCCTACGCACAAGTTTGCGTAGATCCACCAAGTGGGGATCAGGGTGTAGCGGTTGGAAGGAACCCGACCCTAGGTGTTCCCAAAAGGCCACTCTGAAACCCCGCAGCACCGTGTTGTTTCCATCCTCGTAGGCATTGGAGAACTTTGTCCAGGTACTGCACATTGTGTGTGCGGACTTACAAGGAGAGCAACACCGCGGGGTCTTACCGGTTAATTCCCTCGCGATCTCCAATACATACAAACAACCAGAGTTGTTGCAACACTGACAAGGGGGAAACAAAGTGCGCACGACGGCGCCCTGAGGGCGGAATTCCTCCAACGGGAAAGAGCGGAGAGGCTGCGAGGGGTCTTGAGTTGCGACAAAAGAAGACCGAATGGGGGGAACTGGCACGGTTGAAGGGGGTTTGGGATGCGGTTGACTGGGACACCACGTTCTATTCACCTCGTGATCGGCACGCAGTTCGATAGGGGTCCGCCGACGGGGCCTCTTCTGCGTTCGGGATGGTATGTTGGAAAACAGAGACGTTTCCTCCCCAATGATGGTTGGAGGTGGGAGTGTGGCACCCAGGAAATCACTAGGCAGTAGTCCTGCGGCGGCAATCTCCAGGTCCAACTCTTCGCCCACAAGGAAGTGCCCGGGAGATGCAAATTCCTCTGGAGGAACCCATCGTCCGTCCGTGGACGCCAACTCTGCAGAAATCCCTTCAAAAACTCGGTGGTTCCGTGAGGTTTATAAATAACTCACCGTGCAAGTACTCCAAGACTCCGCTGAGCGAAAACCTCACAGTAGCCCCATGCGCCGAAGCCGCGTTGGAAGAAGGGTCGGGTTGAAACCTGGACCTCACGTCTGAACTGGAGTCATCCCAGGGGATGAGGCGGAGGCATGCAATACCCGTTGGAGCATCCAAGGGGTTTACGCCGGACTGAATGTCTTCTGGGAGGGTTGAGGACAGGTTGCGGGAGAAGAAGAGGCGGGCGTGGAGACGATTGAACTCTGCCTGGCATTGAGCAGAAGGGAAGTCCGCGAGGACTGCCGGAAACAACTGTTCGAGGAGTTGGTTGTAACCCAGAAACCGAGGTGGCTCATCCAGAACAAAGTGTGTTCCATGTTGAGCTACACACAAGGTTTAACACGATGGTCCCGGGTTCTACAACAGTAGGAACTCACAACAAGCTCGAACAGCTGTTTACAATGGGTGTCCTCATCCACATGGTCCTCGTGGGCTCAACAATATTTGGCCATAATCACCCGGGTTCTACTTTTTCGCACAACACATCCGTATGGATACAGACACGTCTTAGCAGCAAGGGGCTCTCATGATGCCACCACGTGACCTTCACACGGTTGAAAACCCGGCCTCAGATTCTAAACCCGCAGACTCAGGGAGTCTGTGCCACGGGATACAGAAGACATTAGGGACTAGGAACCTGTGCAGATGGATCCTAGTCCCCGGATGCACCAACGGCTGACACAGAAGCGTACATGAAGTACATGACTGGTTGCAAACCGATCGGGTTTGAACCACTGGATACGATGGCATTCAGGACTAGGAAACCCAAATGTTTCACCACACATTACTATATCCCCCTTTCTATTTTCCTTTTGACCTTACATCGTTCACACTCCTTCTTGTCTACCTTGATCCAATTGATGTATCATTGATGGGGAACACTGCCACTCAATGTTAGTATATATAGCAGTACTGGCGTAGTTATGTTTCTTTGGTGAATCTACTACTTAAAACAGTCAGCTTGTTCGCCACCTAACTTCTTGTGTGCTGGAACCTGTAATACTCTACGCTTCCATCACATCAGGCTACCTAGTGGTCTACACACACAATGCTGTGAAGTTATAAATCTAAATCTTTCTTGGAGACTACATTTCCAACGTGTCTAGAAATGCATACTACTTGCAACTTGCTCTTTATCTCTTGCTGAGATACAAAACCTCTCCCTACAACCTTCACAAGGCCCTGTATTAGGGACTGTAATTTGTCGGGATCTCAGCAACATGCAGACAAGGCCATTTGATTTGTTTATTGGTTGTTTCTACAGTCTTTGACTGTTTCTATGCCAATCACAAGTCAAGGGGTTGATTCTCTCATATTTCTTATATAGCTTTTGAGCACATCAATCATCAGTCAAGAAATAGGTCGGCAGTCAAGGATAGTCTTGCCGTTTGAGACTTGAAGTCTTTTGGAGTTAGCCTCAGTAGTTTTTAGATAATCTAAAGCAAGGATTTTCACAAACCTGCAAACCTCTGCCTTGATGTTCTCGACTTCACTGTCCAGCTACCTTGTATCCAACCTATATAACCACCCCTGGACTATCCCTAGATTCCTAGCAGTGTTGTTGTTGACAGTTGCATATTGCTAGCTCATTCTGGAGTGTGTTGTAGAAGCCTATGAATCAAACTTGTGTTTGTTCAACCTGCTGGTCGCATACTACAGCCCAGACCCAAACTCACAGGAAAAAGCACTTGGATCTTTGGAGGATAAGATTGTTGTAGTTGGGTGTTTTTGGTGTTTATTCACAATACCTTTCAACTAGCTATTTCTAGTTATATAATAAGTGTACTGTTTCAACATATCTACTACTGTACTGATCATTGTATCATTCTGACATCTGTCAATGTCCATCACAGGCCAGAAGCTGGGGCACTCCATGGAATAGTTTATTTTCTGACAGAATATGGGATTCCAATGACATTGGCACCCTTTTCAAGTAGGATGCCGACAATTTCTGTGTGGTTTCGAGCAGCAGCAGCCTGCAATGGGATCCCGTATTCTCCTCCTGCTGTGTTGACATCAGCACCCTTTTCAAGAAGGATGCCAACAATCTCTGTGTGGCCTCCAGCAGCAGCAGCATGCAATGGGCTGCCATATTCTTCCCCTACTGCATTGATGTCGGCACCTTTTTCAAGGAGGATGCTGACAATCTCTGTGTGGCCTCCAGAAGCAGCAGCCTGCAATGGGCTCCCATATTCTCCTCCTGCTGTATTGACGTCTACACCCTTTTCAAGAAGAATGGCAACAATCTCTGTGTAGCCTCCAGTAGCAGCAGCCTGCAATGGGCTCCCATATTCTCCCCCTGCTGCATTGACATTGGCACCCTTTTCAAGTAGGATGCCAACAATCTCTGTGTGGCCCTGCGCAGCAGTAGCCTGCAATGGGCTCCCGTATTCTCCTCCTGCTGCATTGACATCGGCACCCTTTTCAAGAAGGATGCCAACAATCTCTGTGTGGCCTCCAGCAGCAGCAGCATGCAATGGGCTGCCATATTCTCCCCCTACTGCATTGATGTCGGCACCTTTTTCAAGCAGGATGCTGACAATCTCTGTGTGGCCTCCAGAAGCAGCAGCCTGCAATGGGCTCCCATATTCTCCCCCTGCTGCATTGATGTCGGCCCCCTGTTCAAGTAGGATCCCAACAATTTCTCTGTGGCCTCCAGCAGCAGCAGCATGCAATGGGCTCCCAAATCTTCCCCCTGCTGCATTGACATTGGCCTGCCTTTCAAGGAAGAGGCTGACAATCTCTCTGTGGCCTTCAGCAGCAGCAGCCTGCAATGGGCTCCCATATTCTCCCCCTCCTGCATTGATGTCAGCACCCTTTTCAAGAAGGATGCCAACAATCTCAGTGTAGCCTCCAGCAACAGCGCCCTGCAATGGGCTCCCAAATTTCCCCCCTGCTACATTGACTTCGGTACCCTTTTCAAGTAGGATGCTGACAATCTCTATGTGGCCTCGAGCAGCAGCAGCCTGCAATGCACTCCCAAATCTTCCACCTGCTGCATTGACATCAGCACACTTTTCAAGAAGAAGGCCAACGATCTCTCTGTGGCCTTTAGCAGCAGCAGTCTGCAATGGGCTCCCAAATCTTCCCCCTGCTGCATTGACATTGGCACACTTTTCAAGGAGCAGGCTGACAATCTCTCTGTGGCCTTTAGCAGCAGCAGCCTGCAATGGGCTCCCATATTCTCCCCCTGCTGCATTGATGTCAGCACCCCCATCAAGAAGGATGTGGACAATCTCTGTGTGGCCTCGAGCAGCAGCAGCATACATTGGGGTCCCAAACATTCCCCCTGCTACATTGACATTGGCACCTTTTTCAAGGAGGATGCTGACAATCTCTGTGTGGCCTCCAGCAGCAGCAGCCTGCAATGGGCTCCCATATTCTCCTCCTGCTGCATTGACGTCTGCACCCTTTTCAAGAAGAATGGCAACAATCTCTGTGTAGCCTCCAGCAGCAGCACCATGCAGTGGACTCCCAGATCTTCCCCCTGCTGCTTTGACATTGGCACCCTTTCAAGAAGGATGCCAACAATCTCTGTGTGGCCTCCAGCAGCAGCAGCATGCAATGGGCTGCCATATTCTCCCCCTACTGCATTGATGTCAGCACCCTTTTCAAGTAGGATGCCGACAATCTCTGTGTGGCCTCCAGCAGCAGCAGCCTGCAATAGGCTCCCAAATCTTCCCCCTGCTGCATTGACATCAGCACCCTTTTCAAGAAGAAGGCCAACAATCTCTCTGTGGCCTTTAGCAGCAGCAGCATGCAATGGGCTGTCATAATTTCGCCATACTGCATTGATGTTAGCACCCTCTTCAAGTAGGATGCCAACAATCTCTGTGTGGCCTCCAGCAGCAGCAGCCTGCAATGGGCTCCCATATTCTCCCCCTACTGCATTGACATTGGCACCCTTTTCAAGAAGGATACAAACAATCTCTGTGTGGCCTCCAGCAGTAGCAGCCTGCAATGGGCTCTCATATGCTCCCCCTGCTGCATTGACATTGGCACCCTTTTCAAGTAGGATGCTGACAATCTCTATGTGGCCTCCAGCAGCAGCAGCCTGCAATGGGCTGCCATATTCTCCCCCTACTACATTGGCACCCTTTTCAAGAAGGATACCAACAATCTCTGTATGGCCTCGAGCAGCAGCAGCCTGCAATGGGCTCCCATATTCTCCCCCTACTGCATTGACATCTGCACCCTTTTCAAGTAGGATGCCAACAATCTCTATGTGGCCTTGAGCAGCAGCAGCCTGCAATAGGCTCCCAAATTCTCCCTCTGCTGCATTGATGTTGGCACCCTCTTCAAGAAGGATGTGGACAATCTCTGTGTGGCCTCGAACAGTAGCAGCATACATTGGGCTCCCAAACATTCCCCCTGCTGCATTGACATTGGCACCCTTTTCAAGAAGGATGCCAACAATCTCTGTGTGGCCTCCAGTAGCAGCAGCCTGCAATGGGCTCCCATATTCTCCCCCTGCTGCATTGACATTGGCACCCTTTTCAAGAAGGATGCCAACAATTTCTGTGTGGCCACGAACAGCAGCAGCCTGCAATGGGCTCCCAAATCTTCCCCTTACTGCATTGACATTGGCACCCTTTTCAAGAAGGATGCCAACAACCTCTGTATGGCCTCCAGTAGCAGCAGCCTGCAATGGGCTCCCATATTCTCCCCCCTACTGCATTGACATCGGCACCCTTTTCAAGAAGGATGCCAACAATTTCTGTGTGGCCATGAACAGCAGCAGCCTGCAATGGGCTCCCATGTGCTCCCCCTGCTGCATTGACATTGGCACCGTTTTCAAGAAGGATGCTGACAATCTTTGTGTGGCCATAATATGATGCCACAATGATCTCTGTGTTCTTTGAATGCTGCAGCAAAGGTGCTCCCCTCCACCAGAAACTTTACAGTTTCTGCAAGGTTTGCAGCTGCTGCAATCCACAATGCAGAGGGTTGTGATGGCTGATCTCGATAATTCCATGGCGGGGAATTCCACTGATACCCCCAGTCCCATCTGTGATTCATTGCTCTCATCCATTGAAAAGCCCAACCAAGAAACCTGAGAAGAATTTCTCTGTGTTGAACTTCAGGCTGTCCAGCAGCATGTGAAAGGCAATACTGTGAATACTCAGCCAGAGGGGGTAGATTCCCCAATTCCCAGGATGAATCTGGATACCCATCAAAGTTGAGGAATGTGAGCAGACTTTCTGTTATCTCTCTTTGTGCATCTGGGAATAGCACAGCCTGAATACTGTCCAGATATTCCTGTGTGGTGAAGTGAATGAGTCGCACCACAGAAGATTCCTTGTCCACAATGACAAGCCCAGCGCAAACAGAGAGAATGCTATTGATGTTCATAAGATTCTCCTCATTCAGCTGTTGCATGCCTGGTTCAACAGCAAGAGCAACTTGTAATTCTTCAATTCTCAATGGCCGCTTTGCATTTGCAACCCAAGTAATAGCTGAGTGTGCTGTCTTTCTGTCTTCCTCGCTCTGGGCTTCAATCCGCTGTATTGCAATCTCATAGGTGTCATATAGACCCTTTGGGAGGGCATTCAGAGCTTCTCGAACTGCCTTGATTGTATTCTTTTTACTCAGGGAATCAATGTGAAGCTTGGCAAGAAGGAACCTGGTTGGAAGTTGTTTCAGTTTCTTTCCAACAGTGATTCATTGCAGCTTACATTCCCTCCACAGATTTACTGCTGATTTTCGAATGAATGTCTTCTCGTAGGCTGGGTTTCCCCTGGACAAGCTTGGACAGGCGTGGTAACAAGTCAATTTGTGTATTGACAAAATTTTGAATATCCTCTGGCATTGCACCAATCTCTAGAGTTTCAACATCTGGAAGAGTAAGGCCTGCAGGAACATGGGGTCGAGAAGTGACCATCAACTTCACACTGAGACTGTGACCCATCTGTTCTGTGAGGTGTTTGAGTAAGATGAAACGTTGATCCTCGGGATATTCATCAATGGCATCAATGACAATAAACACCTGTGAAAACTCCTTGAGGCTAGAAGTGAGGATGCCAGCAATTTCCTGCAGTGAAGGTGCAGTATTCTTCTCGTAGTGCTGCTGATATAACTCCTTTACATCAGAGCCAATGTCCCTGTTAAGGACAAGTTGTCTCCAGAGAGCTGCCAGAAGCTCTGATGGTGTTTGGTTGTCTGCTTCCTTGTAGTTCAGATAAATGCAAGCTACACCAATCTTCCTGTTATTTTTGCATGCAGCAATGAGATGATCCACAACCATTGACCTGTGATTGTCATAACTATTAGCACCCACTCAATGTAAAGAATAAACACACATGAGGATAGTTTTCCTTGCACCCGCTGTAAATTTAAGCTTGGTTAGGCTGAGAGGTATATGAGGGCAATGAGTTACATACGAATTCCATGGCACCAAAGTGTCCTTATAGAACCAGATTTCCATTCCTTGAAGTGTGGATTCTCCAGCAGCCATTTACCAGTCCCTGGTTGCCACATCTGCAAAATAGCTTGCTGTCGTGGAAAGAAATTGAGAGGAGAAAGCCAGTCAAGGAAGGCTCGGCGTGTGATATCAATTCCTTCTTCCCTGTTGCTGCGGTGTATCACAATGTGCATGATGTCAGCATCCAAATACACTCTGGGACCCTCTCCAACACCTCCATCCCCACCCTGTTGGCCACCCGATCCGCCAGGAGCTCCTTTACCTCCTAGGTAAAATAAATACTAATTTGGTATCCCACTCAATTTCTCTCGCACCTTCCATATTGAATGTGTAGAAGTCACCGTGTCGGTGAGACATGGGATCCTGAGTAAGAGTGTATCTTGTGTATGAGGGACAGGACTGTATCAGACCAGGTTAAAGTTCACAAAAGAGACAGAACTGACCAAGGAGGATGTAGTACTTGGTGGGAGGCACGAAGAATGTATTGGAGTAACGACAAGGTCAAGAAGGGGATCAGAGAAGCATGCATGGGACACGCTGCGGTCAGAAGGCTGTGACGGAGATCCGGGGAAGTGGACTGCCGCATGGTTCATGTGCAGTACTTACGGGAATGTCGAACTTAGATTGATGTGGCGCTTCGGCGATGACGGCCGGCACTTTCGCACTCCAGAAAGAACTGCTGTAGATTGCTTAGAATGCAGATTAGTGGGATCTCCAGCACAGTGTCGATGACGAGGATACAGTAGTAGCATGGTGCCCAGTGTGAGGGCTTGACATTAATAGGAGTTGCGGTGTTGTTCATGGTACTTATGTGGATGTCAAACTTGGGTTGACGGTGGCGCTTCGGCATGACAGCAGGCATTCATCTCGCACTGACAGCGAAGACTCAGCATTGGGCGCCTTTTCAAAGCTAGAAAAAAACTCGGGGAATGTCCGCAATGAACTGGAGTACTGTTGGAAATACAGTCCAATCTGTGAGACGACTCAGAGAAGGCGCCGCACCACCTGCATTTCTCAGCCGTTCCCGTGTGCCGAGATGAGCGTTGATTGATATAGCTGATGCCGGATCGACACGGATCACGATAACTCTTGCTTCTTCGAAACACGTTTTCTGGATTATGTCCTTGAGCTACAGCTTCGCGTCCTCGGTGGCTTGCGTCAACTGCTGTCGCCACAACTAGGAAGACCTTACTCTTTGCGGCATTCCTCCCGAGTTTGAAGGATGGAAGCTCCCTTCGATAGAGCGATAGTGTCGTGCGTTGGTTAGTTGTTTTAATAATGTCGAAGCTCACCCTTCGAACCAGCCTGCAGACCCTTCTACATTGACCGCCACACGTGCGTCCCAAGTACGCGATGTAAGCACTGAATTCATAATCCAGCCACTTTCTTCCTTCCTAACGAGTTAGCAGTGCAAGAACGACACTCGCGCCTCTCTGGTTCATCTTCACCTGTCTACCCCCCCTTTGACCCCTTGCAATACGACGTCCACTTCTCCTGTACCACCGCCGCCGACGCTGCATCCGCGTAGCTTCCTCCCCATTCCAAACATGTAACGCTTGTCCGAGACATGTAGGCTGGTACAGTCGCGCTCGTCTTTCCCCTCCGTTCCTTCGACCGAGATCCTCCTGCTCCGCACGGCACAACGTGGTCGTGCACTGCATCCTCGACTTCTTCGCGTACCCAGGCGACCCTCCGCACATATCTTCGACATCACGCACCTCCTCGGGCCGCGTCATCCCCATCCCCATCTACATTCTTCGTGGGGTGTGGTGCAGCGTATGAGGAGCAGCACGACAGCAGTGACGGGGGCGGAGGAGGCGTGCGAATCACATCGTGCTCGGCCCGTCACCGTCGGGATGGGTACGGGCGCGGGTGCGGGCATGCGCCTGCGTCCGCCCGGGTCGGGTGCGGGTGGTGGGTGCGGGAGGGAAAATCCTTGTCGTCCGTGGAACGGGTGGCTTGAAACGCTCGTACGTTCCTCGCTCGCATGCCTTGCTCGACTCGACTTGGACTAATGGATGTGCTACAGGATCTACACGCTCCGGCTCTCCGTTCCTCTGCGACTTCAACTACACTACACCTCCCTCCCTCCTCACGCCGCGCTGCATTTTTTCAGTTACTGCGACGTTCTGGCCTCCCCTTCGTCCTCTGCGCCAACCTCTCATCGGCTGCACCTCGTCCTCATTGTGCTTGCCCTCTCCCGTGGTCGCGCTCTCTTGACGAGGAGCCAGGAGCGTCATTCACGCCGCTCCCATTTCGGCGGCGCGAATATCAATCGATCTCGATCTCCGCCTTCTCCCCCGCGCGCGGTCCCGCGACAAGAAACCCCCTTGCATCTGCGGCAGCAGCATTCCTTCCGCGGGGTACAGCACCGAGCGCGGGTAGAGACTTCTCGCTTCTCGTGTCCCTATAGCCCGTCCACATCCGCCTCTTCTCCTGGGCGTACATAGGCGCGGGGGAGGCTGATCTGCACGCGTCTGGGGCGGGGAGCGGGATTGGCTTGTATCGCATACGGAAGTGGAAGTGGGAGTGGGAGGGCCGCCTCGTCCGGCTGCACGTCATGTCGCAGACTGGCGCGTGGGGGTGGGTACGACGGAGAGCGGAGCGCGGAGAGTGTGCGTGCCCACATCGATAATTATGGCGAGGGCCGGAGGCGTGCACGCCGCGGGGCAGAGACGCCGTACGGAGGGCACGGCGCGACGTCTGCATCTCATCTCATGGCGGCGTCCCCGTTCGCGTCGTGTCTGCTCGAGAGGTGATCATGAGGAAGACCTCGCCCGCACCCTCGCCCGCTGCCCCTCCCGTCCTTCTTTCCATCGTCTCGCCGCCCGCTACCGGACATGCTCTTCGGCTTCTTTGCATGCAGTTCCAGCGCGCCAGGCGACCCGGACCTCTCACGACGCTCGCCAACGCGGAGTCGACCACCCGTATGCACCGCAGGATGGAGAAGAGGGAAGAGGAGCGGGAGCGGGAGCGGGAGGAGAAGAGGGTGAGCGGCACATGTGTCACCAGAAGCGCCTCCACCCGCTCACCGCATCGGCCGCGTCGAGGAGGAGATGGAGGAGGGGGCGAGATGTGGATGGAGATGGGGATGAGGAAAGCGCACATGATGTGCGTCCACCGACTGCTCCTCACACCCCACCCGTCGCCTGCGCGGAGAGGGAAAGGCATCGGTGGGGAGGAAGAAGTGTGGGGAGTCGCAGGTGCTCGGGATGGGGAGGCGCTGCGTCCGCGTTAGGAACGAGCTCAAGCACCAGTGTAACTTCCCTGATCTCCCTCTTCGTCTCCTCATCCTTCCATCCGGACGCGGCTCTGCGCCTTCTTCGCTTCGATTACTCATCGCGGTCGGCGAGAGCATCCCACCATCTACCACCTGCTCTAGCTGCGACTCGGATGGCGCGCGCGCGCACCCCATCGCGTCGCCTCGGTGCGGGGGCGAGGACGCAGGGTACGGTGAAGGAGACGAAGATGGGGATGGGACGTGGACTCCGACATCGGATGCGCGCGTGCACTCGGTAGGGAGTGAGTACCCTCGTTCCAGTGGTCGCTTGCTTGTCCGCCTCATCTCATCGCCTCCGAGTCCGATCCAAATTGAGGTCCTTGGTCTTGTTCCTCCGTTCCTGCACATGCCATGTAGAGTTGCAAGTCATATCGTACGCATGGATGTCACATATCTCCTGCATCATCAGCATTCGAATTCTCGCCCGTACTGTCAATGCAAGAAAGATAGATGATAGATGGGACTTGGATGGGACGGATACACAGTATGTGGCTGTGCGGTGATAAGTGCTCATTTCTCTGCTTTTCTTCTCGCGTCTCGTCTACGATCCAGGCACCTCAATAACACTTCGCACGCCGCGCATAGAAAACTCGTTCCGACGTCTGGTATCAGTTTACCTCCGAAGATTTCAAGATCTCGGAGAGTTTCTCCTTGCTCGGCGTCTTCGCAAGCCATTCATCGTACTGCCGTTGCCTTTTCGCAGCCGTGGCTGGAATCCATTAGGACCGACGGATTTGAGCAGATGTAAATCTATTTCCAAGATCTGGACCTGAACTAGGTCTGCTGAGTGCAACGCTTATGGTACACGGAAATATCCAAAAGCAGACGAATTCTCAGTCGACCCAACGGCACACCTAAAAATATCGCTCGCTGGGCCTGGTGTGGAAGATTCTGTGACCAACTCTTTTGCCAGAGTTCTCGTGGCTCGTGGGGAGGAGTCCAACCACGGCAAATGAATCCCTTATTCGTTATCCGTTATGACTTGCTCCATCGTGTGTTATGATCCGGTATGTTGTCAGTTGGACTGCCATTGCAATCATCGGTCGGAGAGGCGGGGAAAGGACCGGTACGATCGAATTATGTACATTTGGCCACCTCCCACAATACTTACATCTTATCTCATGAATCAACGGCGCATTGTAATAGAGACGACAGTACTGTAAAATGAATTGGCAAAAGAAAGTTCAAAGTCGCTGAGAAAAGCGGGGTGGTGAGGAGAAGTATGATCTGGATCTGAGAAGAACGACTGATCCAGTCGTAGTTCAACCCGGTCAACGACGGGCTTCGAGTGGATGGAAGTAGTATACTGTACACGATCTGGATATTTTCTCCCAACGAATCAAGGGAGGACATTGTGGTGAGGATCAAACATAAATCACAGCTCGCCGGGATTGCCTTGAGAGAAAAGGGCGACACGACTCACGAGACACAAGTAGGGGTAGAGGTCCCGCTAGACGCCGTGCCGATCCCGTACAAGAATGTTGTGTTACTCTCGTTCGGAAGAAAAGAACAGGCACCACAGTAGTCAGTAGTAGCGGCGAAAGGAGAAAAGAAAGTGCGCGCGAGCGATGTGCGGGATTGAATTGTACTCGATATGATGTACTGCTGGAGGCCGGAATGGACATAAAAAATCGGTATGGGTGTGGGGATGAGTCCAAAGCGGAGTCGACGTACGGGACGGACCATGGCAAGCCAAACTTCATATAGATTGTTGGTAGATAGAGTCGAAGTTTTTGGAATCAGAGCTCGATTAGGGGAAATCTCCGGCGGTACTAGTAGGGATGTGAAAAGCTGGAAAAAGAAGAAAAGAGGAAGCCTTTTGCCAAGGTATGTGAATTGGGAGCGGTTGAGTCGGCAGAGTGAAACTTTGCGCGACACAAACCAGATCAAACTAGACCATCGCAATCGGACGCCGGCACAGATAGACAGCCGGAGATGCATTGCATTAGCTCCCTCTTCTCTTAACTCTGCTGTGCCGGCCAACTCTGCCGTAGCGTCCGCGCGTCTCGCTCGAGAGCCGAAAGCTCCGAGCCGTCACAGTCCCCATGCCCTGAACCAGGAGAAAAGACCAAGGCAGAGGGAGCGTCTGTGGGTCTAACGGAAGTAGAAAAAAATGAGCTGGTGCAGTTAGCCTGAGTTGATGCAATGGTGGAGATTTGATTGAGACCGGCGGGTTTGAGCGCCAGTCCCAAGTGGAATGAATGAAGTGGCATAGCACCACCGCGACGGCTTCGATTTGCAAAGCAATGGACGACGCCTTGGAGTCGCGTTTTGGATTGAAACGAATCAGGAGCTACCGTATAGGGCAGTGCAGAGGCCGAATTCAAATAAGGTTCCCGATTCTGTCTCTTGCGAGCGAAGAACCTCAAGAGGGAGGTGAGCTGCAGGAGGATAGAGTAGCTCGCCCTCGGAGGAAATGTTGATTGGAATAAGTCGTAGGAAGGGCCTGATGCAACGGGGAGAGTGAGAGTAGGAGAAAATGAAACGCAGAGTGGGAGCGAGACCAGGAGAGTCCGAGTCGAGGCAATTCAGATACCAGCATTGGATTTTTGAGTGAGGTAGAAGGCGCTCAGGAGAATCGAGGGAGGACGGGGACTTGCATGATAGAGACGGTTTCTGGGTAGCGCATGAACAAAGGAGAACTCGAGATGCAAAGATGGCGGGTAACCAAAGCTAGGCAAGACGACCTTGAAGACGACTGGAAGTTCTTAGTTGATAGGAGGGGATCCACCGGACGTTAGTGAGCAGAGTAGCGGATTAACATCAAGTCGGTTAGTTGACGGCCTGACGAAACAGACGGCGCAGAGGACTGAGGACGCAAGAGGAACTTGAAGGTTGGAGGACGGAGGAAAGGAGCGTTGATCGCCGATGCCGATCAACGCGGATCAAGGTCCCGAACGCGCTCCTGCTTTGTCCGCTCCAGTTCTGCTCTCTCGCTACTTTGGGCCAGCCTGGTTCTGGTTGATCCACCTGGGTACTCTCCGTATGCATGGCACGACTCCTACTCGAACTGCCTCTTGGTCCCCTGGGGACTTGGATTGATCGACATCTGCGTCCCAGCTTGACCTAACCCTAGTTCCCGTTCTGCTGTAAAAACACCGCGATGCGTCGGTAGCTTTCCTGGATCCACCCTCATCACAACCCGGAAGAATGTGATGGACGGACGCTAACAACGGGGCGAGTGTTGTGCGTTCTTTTTTTCTAACCCTACCCTTGCGTTTCTGATTTGCTCTTAGCTCGGAACTGGTCGAGCAGTCCCGCTTCGTACGACCCACCATCGTCGAATCGGCAGCATCAAGTGAGCCTAGATCATCCTACTTTGTTTCTTTCTAACGAGTGGTCAGTGAATGACGCCGACGTTTTCTCCGTCTACCGGCAGTAACGAGGATTTAGGAGGATGCGACCTCAGCTTCAAGCTCAAGCTCTACATACTTGCATGAAGCCGGCGCTCCTGCGACGCCTCCGCCCGATGCCTTCGCCTCCTTGTCCAGGCCTTCCCCATGCTATCATCCACCCTTCGCTATTTCGTCCTGCCATGCATCCTCCTGCACCGCGTCTCCTCTTTCGGCTCCTACGACACGACGCGAGATCTGCTTCCCGGCTCCATCGAGGCAGCATCCCGGGCATACAGCGCTTGTCTGGGCCAGGCAGGCTGGGGCGCGCTTGGGCCCGGCGATTCCTGTCCTCCCGCTGTCGCTGTCTGCCTCGCCCCTTGGACGCCGACGCCGAGATCATCCACGTGCTGTCGCATCACCCAAGCGAGCCTTCGACGCCGCTGCGCCCGCACCAGTGCCTTCATTGCGCTCTCGCCTTCATTGCGCTCTCGACATCGCCCCGCCTACATGCCACCCATCCCCAGCATCATCCACGTACCTCGCAGGGTGCGGTGCTCAGGGCAGGAGGGTGGGAGGGCGGGAGGAGAACGAGTCGCTTCGCGTCCTCGTCTTCGGCTCGTCGGCGCATGATGTGTATGCCCCGTGGCTGCGGCTGCGTGCGCCCGTTAGGTGGGCGCAGGTGCGGGTGCGACTGTGGGTGCGACTGTGGGTGCGGGAGAGGATGGAGGTGTGATACTGGTATGCACGGCGCGGGTGCAGGAGGAGGGCCCTGCTCCGTGGGGAGTATGCGAGCATGCCCAGATGTACCTTCTGGGGCGCGATGGGAGGAGGGACGGTGGGGACTGCGTCGACGCTGATGCGCCGCGGGGAGGGGACGTCGCGAGGGGACGTTGCTCGAGAGACAGACGAGCCCGGGCTGGCGTGACACCTGCATCGTCGCTGCGCAGCTCTTACCTCCACGTGCATCGTCTGAGGAAGCGGGCCCTGTTCGGGAAGGGGGGATGCAGAAGAAGGTCGTGCAGAGAGGAAGAACAGAGAGCAGGCCGCGACACGGAGATCGCGCCCCGTCGTGCACTGTATGTATATCTCCGCGCATGGATCTCCTACTCGACGCTCACGAGGATGCTCCAGGGATCCGCGCCCCGCTTGCTCCAACGCATTTTCCTCACGCGATCCCGTTTCACTCCCCGGCCTCCCCTCCCTTTTCCTGCGCTGTGCTGCCCGGCCTCCGCCCTCGCGCCGCCTCCCCGCAGCCACCGTCATCCCATTCGCCTATTGTCTGGCGCGCGGCCCTGGCTTGAACGTGCGCGATCCCAACGCTCGTGCTCCCCACGTCTCGCCTGCACCTATAGACCTCGCGCTCGGTGTGCTTTGCCGCAGGCGTCGCGTATCTCTCTTGACGAGGAACGCCTCCGCAGCTCGGGAGCGTCATCCACGCTGACGACGCGCTTGCTCTCATCACTCCGTCGACGCGAATCGATCTTCGCCTCCTGTGTCGTCCCGGCGCTCGCACTCTTTGCCTCCTGACGTCTCGCCTGCACCGCATCGACCTCGCCCTCCCTTGCACTTCGTCCGCGTACCTCTCCCGGGACGCACTCCTTCACGGCCCGGCAGCTCAGGAGCGTCATCCACCGATATCGCGCTTGCGCCGAGAGCAAGAGGGCGGGAGTGGAGAGAAGTATGAGGGGCGAAGGCGCATGCACGGGCGCGGGGGGAGAGCGGTGGGATGATCCGTATGCGTCTGGGACGGGCGGCGGAATTGATCTACATCGGGCGGAGGAGGGGGTGGGAGAGGTGTACCTCGGGGAGCCTGTATTTTGGCGCGCGAAGGTGGGGACGTGCACGCCCGTGAGGATGGGGATGAGAAGCAGCGAGCGACTGTATCGGTGCGGGGGCGCTGTGGTGGGGGCGCCGCGGGAGGGCACCGGGACGCCGATAGCGACCAAGGTAGCGTCCGCGCTTGCGTTGCTGCGCCTACACGCAATCTTTGCGGGAGTGGAGGCGGAAGAGGGACGATGGGGGAGCTTTAGGAGGAAGCGAGCTCCACGCGCAGATCTGCTTCCTCACCGACACAGCGAAGCCGCTCCGAGTCTTCCTCCTCCTTGACTTGCCCCAATCGCTGTCCCTTCCTCGTCCAGGTCTTCCCCGTCGTCCAAATTGCCCCTTACTCTCTCTCATCACTCCTGCGCTCCCCCTCCAGCATCGCCCCTGTTTCGAGTAGTCGTGTCTGTCTCGTCGGTGTACTCCGCGGACTGGCACGTCGAGCGCACGGGTGCCTCTCCTCCGCGGCTGCCGCAGCCTGCCTACTCATTCCACCCCGACTCGGAGACACCACTGCGACGTACTCCACTTTTTCTGGGTCGGGGTCGGAGTCACAGCACCTGCTGCCGCTACACCCTAGATGGGCGGAGCGGGCGTATCCTGCGTCACCGACGTCGGCTGGGGATCACCCCGAGGTAGAAGGGAGGGCAAGTGGACACCGACGTCGGACGCGCACGACGCGTACCCCCACTCGGAGGAGCAGGTACAGGTGCAACTGGGCCTGCACTCGCCTGATCGTCTCTCCGCCTCTTGTATCCGTCTCCTCACCTTGCCCTCCCGTCCAATCGTCCGCCCGCCCGACTCGACACACGCTTCCTCCTTAATTCACTTTCACGTACACATCATGCCTCGCCTTGCGGGATTGGATCGATGGCCCCATTGCTTTACGCTACTCATTATATTCCTGCACGCACGTCCTAGTAACGCTGCCTATGTACGCATGTACCTGTATCACTAGCATTCTAATTCAATATCTCTTTGACTCCGCTGAAATCCAAGAAAGAAAAAAGCACGTAGCGCCGGCGGATCACGGCCATCAATGACTAAGCGCGCGTCGTTTTTGGCTGTCGTCTCCGTCGTCTGGCACTCGTCTGGCTTCCCGATCTCGCTTACAGGCCGAGGCGCTACATATTCCTGGGCAAGCCGTCAACTCTATGTAGTTAACTCCTGGGCCATTTTTAGCTCAGCCGCTCTGATTTCCCGGGCCCTCCGGAGTAGGCTGTAGCCCTGTTGTCGTTTTTCCTGGAGTTCTATTATTTCTCCGAATTCACTTTGTTGTTTCATCTTTTCTGGATATTGTTGCACCGACTCTCATCCCTTCCTGGTCCCCTGGCTTGCCTGCAGTATCTCTGGCATGCCGCACTTGCTCCAGCACGACATCCATCTCCGCATCTCGCTACCATACTTACTGACATAGCCTCGCACTTTTATGATTGCCGTTGAATAATCCGCCATGAACACCACGAGGCTCACCCATCTGGCTTTTAACGATATCCGTGTGCATGCTTCTGTATGCCTACGTGCGCTCACATCTTGCATGTCGCTGCAAGTGCTGGTCCTGGTGTGTGCCGATACGGCGAGTATTGACGAGAAGAATGGGAGTGGGACTCACCCACTTCCTTTTTCGGTAAGCGAGTCCTATTCTTGATCCCATCCACAATGGGACTCGCGTAATTATCCGATACCCGGCAATATTCGGCACCCGCTCAGCTGCTCAAGTTGCGAGTATCTGAGCCGTGGAATCTTTAAACTGGAAAGTATATAGATAGTACAATTGAAGAAAATATTGGAGTTGAATTCATCAGCTGCTATAGTAATTGCATCACAATGCATTCATTACAAGTGTGTCAAATGTAGTTCTACCCTGTTTGTACATATTCACGTATTCCCTAGGATCCTGGCATGGCTCAACTGAAAAGACAAAGGGTGATACAGTCACGGCAAAAAAACTTGCCGGACCGAAATTTCAAACCCGGGGATTCAAGTCAATGTTTCCACTATTGTTCCAAATGAAATTAGGTTTTTCCCAATAGTACAATGCCAAAATGCATTTATTCTACTCAGTAGTCAGCCCATGAAAAATTATTCTCCTCAAGTGCATAGAGCCAATGTGAAAATGACTGGTAAACATGAATAACATATTCTTTGAATGAATCTGACATCCAAATTGCTTTGAGCATCCAAATAGCAATCCCTGCCATGTTCCTTCACAAGATTATAGTTCCTCTTAAGTGTCCTTGGATGGAGAGTGGTGTGTTTAAAAGGCGACTTTTGACAGATCTCATTGAAGCTGAGATCACATTCCTTGTGAAGAACCAGAAGTCTGGCGCATTTCGTGGGGGTACATTTGGTTGCGACACGTCTATCATGCTGGTTGCGTGCCCATGTTGGTGGCGGGATATATGGTAAGGTTGAGGGTGTAATAACAGTGTCTAACAACATCGCAGTTTGACAGCTTGGCTACACTTTCAGTCCGGCAAGTTTTTTTGCCGTAACTGTACCTGGGTTTTCAATCTAGGTCCCAATCCAACCCAGCCCATTTACTGCCGCTCTTGCCACTTCATTTGCAATGGGCTAAATGCTTATGAATTTATTGACCCAGAGCTGTTTGCGGGGTGTGAGCGGTATGAGCCGGACATGGAGGCAATGTGAGAGCTTTGGAACCACGAGCTGGATGCAAACGAGAAAGAAGCGGCCTCAGTCTGGGGAATCATCTCACTGTGCATTCAATTTTGTTCGGGAGTCTTTCACTGAGCTGTTCTAGATTTTATGGCCGGATTGTGAGGTTGAAATGCAAGGTGGAATGTGAAGGTGTTGTGACTCTGATCCCACACTCAAACATAAGTCAGGCTTTCCAAATGCCACATGCACAAGACTCAGGGGCCATCTGTGTAGCAGATAACAGCCCGGCACATGTCAATAAATGCAAGGTCCGTGATGCAATTACCATAGCAGCTGATGAATTCAACTCCAATATTATTTTCAATTGTACTATCTATACTTTCCAGTTTAAAGATTCCAAGTATCTGAGCTGTGGACCACAGCTCAGATACTCGCAACTTGAGCAGCTGAGCGGGTGCCAAATATTACCAGGTATCGGCATTGGATAATTACGCGAGTCCCGTTGTTGATGGAATCAAGAATGGAACTCGCTTCCCGAAAAAGGAAATGGGTGAGTCCCACTCCCATTCTTCTAGTATAGACTCCAATACGGCGGCTCTCAGGATAGCCGCCCCTTCGTGCACTGAACTGGCTCGTGAATTGCGAGTTGTTATGCTGGTGGTCAAGGACAATTTTGTGTGGACAATTGTGTGGATTGGGAAAGGGGTGCACATGGAGGCGAACATATGTGGGTTAGAGCTGACATACTGGCACAGCAACACCAGGCTGGAAAGACGACAGGTCCGTGAGTATTACTTCTTGCTCAACTTTACACTCACAAAGTTTTTCCTCAAGGAGGTACTTTCTGTGAATGGAGGAACATACACTGGTTTTTGTTTTTCTTCAACTTTCCTTGAACCAACCACACACATCATACCACGTGATCACCATATAGGGTAATGATGGCACACACTGCCAGCCTCCTCATCCTTGCCTTGATGTCAGCAATGGCTTCTGGGTCGACTAAACAGCGAGTAACCCAATGAGAACCCCAGCCAGGATAAACCCAATAGATGTCGCAAAAACCCTGTTCAGCCCTGCTCGCAAGCACTTCAATCGCGCCGACGATGCAGACAATTCAATCCCTAATCCAGCCACCCTCGAGGAAAAGGTTTGTGAGGCGGGCCACCACTTCGTTGTCATGGAGGCGCTGTTCTTAGTTGACGCACGGCTCATCTGGACAGTTGAGGACTTCGACTTCACCATGGAGTTTGAGTCCAAAGCCAATAAGGTTCAAGGCCAACCTCACAATGTGATTATGTTACTCCCAAGCAATGCAGTTCCGTTGCGAACTGAGCCGTGGATTGCAGGTGCGGTGCGTGTCTGAATGTCTTCTTAGTTTTGGTGCTGATTTCCCTCTAGTTCGACGACGGCATGTCTTGCCAGCACTCAACCATTAGCAACTGGTTACACTGTGCAAGCCTTCAAGTCCTTATGGGAGCTGATCAACTCAAGCATTTCCGGTCTTCCAACTCTCACATTGGGGGTCATAGCACTCATCAGGTACAAACCCGCCACAGATGTGATTATGGTGCATTACTCGGCATTCAACGCCAAAATCTTGTACGACGACTACAACTGCACCATCAATGTGGACAAAATCTTTCGCCACTCACTCTTGCTCAAGGTAGGCCTTGTTTGTTTTTGATCTCATCACTCACCTTTTCTTAGATGTATGTGTGCATACCGCAGATACACACTTGTGTTCCCCTCCACCTCCTGCACAGAGTGGTGGCTCTCACCCCAGCCATGAGCGCCACACAGAGGAGCAGTTACCCAGTGAGAAGAAACAGGCTGTTAAGCAGCAGTGCCAAATACTCATATCATTACATACACAATAAATTCAATTATACATTTTTTAAACCTGTTTTTGAGCTCGAGTTTTGGTGTATAAAGGTACATGCAAGCCCATAATGTCTTGAGACTACCTCATGGCTTATAGGGGCTTTGACGTCACGGCTGTGGATTACAGCGGCTTTTAGGCCTTTTGGTGGATTATACGGACCCAAACTATCTGTTTCAAGCCAGTGAAAACCTTACAACCATGTGCCGGCTTATGACCGGACATAAGCCGTTGAATTCCAAGCAGGATTTTTGCGACAGACACTAGTAGCTAGTGTGTTCCCTGAGCAGTAGGACCAGTCGTACGGCGTCCTCCCTAGGAGGCCGTATGTCGTAGGTCGGGATGCGAGGCGGAACCCGGAACAAGTCAAAGAGGGTGTGATATCCACTCAGGTATACAACCCGGGGTGTGGATACAACCCATAGTACGATGTGAAGGAAGTGGGGCAGGGTGGAGACAATGCCTATGTCAAGCCAAGGTAGAAGCCTGAGATTAGATGAGGTAGAATCTACTGTACATGAAGATTCTACCGAGCTTATACAGGCTTCTAATAAATTAAAGTGATCACGGTCAATTGCAATCAGTTCCTGTACCACAGCATTAAGGAGTGTTAATGCTGTTACTCCTGAACTCCTCTGTGTCGGTTTCCGTGGCGTCAGAGGACTTAGGAGACCTGACGTTTGGGTTTTCTAATCCTGAATGTCATCGTATCCAGAGGTTCAAACCCCGATTGGTTTGCAACCAGTCATGTACTTCGTGTACGCTTCTGTGTCAGCCATTGGTGCATCTGGGGACTAGGATCTGTCTGTACGGGTTCCTAGTCCCTAACGTCTTCTGTATCCCGTGGTGCAGACTCCCCGAGTCTGCAGCTTTAGAATCCGTGGCTGGGTTTCAACTGTGAGAAGGTCACGTGGTGGTGTCATGAGAGTCCCATGCCACTAAGACACGTCTGTATCCATACAGACACGTCACATGAAAAAGTAGAACCCAGGCGATTCATGACACTTGACCACAGTCGAACACTGAGAACGACTGTCTGTCCCACACTTTTGTGCTGCCACTTGTCCTTCTTGGCCTGGGCTGTCATGCACCCTTCCTTGTCCAGGTGAGTCTTTACAAGATTAATGATACCCACTGTCCCATAGCCATGAAGGGAGCTGCACTTGGGGCAGGTGGCTTTTCCCAGCCGTTGTACGTCTTTCTGCCAGATAGCGTCCAATGCCTATTAATCATTAATCATTAGTTGGCACTTGAGGGGCTGCAAACCCAGCACATACCGGACCCGGTGGCCCATACATTGTTGTCACCCATCTTGGGGGATTGTGCTTTGATGGCGGCAGAATATTGCCGCGCTTCGTAGCCGATGATTGGTAATGTTCGGAGAGTCGGTACCAATGGAAAATATTCGAAAAATGTAAACATGTCTCAAAAGCACTTTACAAGGTGTTTCCGACCTAAAAGATTTCCCCACCGGAAAGTCTTTTTTTCGACCTGGCCGGCCAACCAACCCCCCAGGGCCTGGTCCGGCATTCACGGCACGGCAGCCCCTTGTTTTTCCTTGTGGTTTTAGCATATGTGGAGTCACTATCTCCATGACTTTGTTGTTCTGAATCCATAATTGAGTATTCTCTCATGCTCTCCCTTGCTTGAATCCCATCTTCCGACGGCTGCAGTAATTTTACGTTCTTCTAACAGTACTTCTGCCTACCTCATAACCTAAAGCCAGTTTATGTTTCCATATCTGGGGATTAACTCGACCATGGCGGGCGCCCTGCACTTCAACTTGGCAAAGCCGTTCCATTAGAGCAGATATGCCGCGTCCAACAAGTGGTTATAGGGAGGTTGATTCAATCACTGTTGCTTCACAGTACTTTTCCGATTCTCAATAGATACATTTGAGATTGTAACATCTTACTTACCACATACTGCGCCATTTCGTTCAATTAGTAGGGTCACAGGTCACGAGCCTCAAATCATACGAAAATTTTCGTAGGTCACAGCATCACAAAGGGGTCATACGGACAGGTTGCTTTCAACTCAAAAATGGGCCAAAAATGACAAAAGAAAATAGCTCCAGCGGCCCTGCGGAGATCATAGACTAAAATACATCTGTTGACAGCTGACATATGATTGACATTGTCAACTCCCCACACACACACACGCCTCGCCAACAATAGTTTTTCCACCAAGTTTGCAGGAATTTCGAACAGCTTCGCCTTTTCTTGTGGTTCTATCTGTGAAGATACAAAGTAAGCTAGATGAGAATAAATAATTAAGGGAAAGATAAAGTAGGAATAAGAGACGCACCTCAGTCGGGCACGTCAAGGTGAACGACTGAGGTACGAATCCTAACGACGGGGAATTTATAGGTGATCGGTAGTAGGGTAGATCAGGGGTTGAATTAAAGTAGTAATCGGTCGAGAGGATATGAAACGGGGGGGATAACGGTGCTGAAAGGTGCAGAATGCGCCCCGACTGTATGGCCAGCCGAGCCATGTTCATCACCATCGTGGCTGGAAATGGCGGAAGGCCTTGAAAATCGAGCTGTCGGCGCGCTTACGAAAAAAATCGTCAGTCACAGCTATCACAGATCCCCATACGAAAGGGTCAATTCGTAGGCGAGGTCACACCCAAATGGCCCTACGAATTGAATGAAGTGGTACAGTACATGCACCCTGCTCAATGTATTCTTGACATGAATCAAGATCGGGTTGCCACCGTTTTCGAGATCATATTCTCGCGGGCGGTGACTGAAGCCGCCAACGCCGACCCAGTCAGGCAATACTACTTCCGCGCTCCAGATGAAAGCGCGATCAGTTGTCGCCAGACCTCCCCAGAAAATACACCAGGTATGGGTCCGATTTCCCTGCCCCATCCCGCTCTTTTAGCTAATTTGTAACATTGCGTTCGGCAACTGCATGGCCGTTCTGACCCCATGCGCATCCATCTCCACTCCGTTGGGACGCCCATTGGTCAACCATCCGGTGGAAGGTATGTCTGACGCTGACCTCGAGCTGCAGAGCTATCATCAAGTGTGTCCTGTCATGTTCTTGCGGTACTTACTTCGGGGAGACAGGTTCGTTGCCAAGAGGCGGCTGACAACACCCATAGTTGTGGATTCGGCGGGGAGCGGAGGATCCGCCCGCCCATCCATCAAGGTTAATATTTGAATTAGAAGAATCTACGCAGATCTACACCCGGCGTGTCAATACTCGGTGTCAGCGGCGCTCCCATCAATGTTTCCATCAACACTCCATTTCCAACCGACGACAGGTTTGAGCTCTTATTGCGGCCCACGCCAATGTCGATGAGTTCCCTGCTGATGCATTTCCGAGTTGATGGAAACGACGGTTAGTTAGCCGCGGGGTATATATATGAGGTGAAGTGTCGCAATTCCTAGCCTGCTCCGTTACCCCAGATACCACTCCCTTTTTTCTCCGCCCGTTCAAGTTCGCTTCTGACAATGCGTTTCTCTGCTGCTCTCGCCGCCGCCGTTCTGGCCCCCATCCTCTCAGCCCATGCGGCCGACATCCCCGTCGCCGTTGGCGCAGATCAAGGGGTACGGTCCTCTCCTGTCCTTACCACATCGCCGCTCATCCACGTCACAATTGATAGCTCACATTCAACCCTGCCAATGTGAGCGCTGCAGCCGGTGACACCATCACTTTCACGTTCCAGAGCAAAAACCACGTGCGTTGCCCTCCTCTACGAGAAAATCGTGCGGTTCTTAGCTAACAGAATCCCCCAGTCCCTCACGCAATCCACCTTTGCGGCGCCATGCACAAAAAATGGCCCAGTCGACTCGGACTTCAAGTTCGTCAGTGACGCCGCGCAGCCACTTACGTTCGTTTTGAACGTAACGGAGACCACTCCCCAGTGGTTCTTCTGCGCGCAAACCAAGTACGCATCACCATATGTTCTGATATTTCTCCCCTCCTGATCTCTCTCCAGCCCGGTCTCTCACTGCAACTTGGGAATGGTATTCAGCGTGAACGCGGACCCCAACTCAGAGAAGTCATTCGACGCTTTTCCAGGCAGCGGCGAAGGCTGCCGGCGGATCCGCCAGCCAATCTGGAGGTGCCAGCCAATCTGGAGGCGCCAGCCAATCCGCACCTGGAGGAGCCAGCCAATCTGCGCCTGGAGGAGCCAGCAAATCCGCGCCTGGTAGCTCCGGCGGTCCATCCCAGACTGGCAGTGATGCACCCAACCCTAGCAAGACCGGTGCCGGTGTCCGCGCTGGCCCAAGTGCTGCTGCCGCGTTGTTCATTACCGGCGTCGTTTTCGCGTGGCTCTAAGGGTCTAAGGCTACATGATCATGTTTTGGCCTTGACATGTGTCGCGTTGACTCCTAGACTTATGGAGGCCCCCGGTCACTTGGGGTAAAGTCGGACTTTAGATTTACTCTATAAAAATAGGGCCTCGAGCCTCTGATTTACTCTACTACGGACCGACTTTTTTTGCGCCTAGAGCCTCCCAAAGCTACTTTTTAGTCTTCTCTGTGCACCCTGCTGCTGCTCTGGCCGACTTCAATGCGGCTTTTCGTGCCTCCTGCAACGCTGTGAGTTTCTGCGCCGCCGTGGGCTTTTTTGACGCCACCGCTGGCTTCTTCTGCGTTGCAGTCTTCTTATTTTTCTTCGGTGCAGGTTTTGGTTTTCTCTTCCTTCCGCTCTCTTCTAGTTCCTCATAGTCCCCCTCGTCTTCTGAAGAGTCGTCGTCGTCATCTAATTCGAGTTCCAGCACATAGTAAGCGGACATGAAAAACCAAAAGAACTTGAAAGTCTAAGACGTACAGGCCCGCGGAATTGACGTTTGAGTTTGGGTTTGGACAGGGCGGCGTGAGCGAGTACCTGTAAGTAAATGCCGGTAAGTTGGTGAAGTGCACGATTTCGACGAATGAAGGGACCCCAATACTGGAATTAGGGTAGGAGCGCTGCATGGGTTACATCTCTTAGCGCTAGCGCGCCGCAAGAAAAGAAAAGAACAGAGTTGAATTGAATTGAGAATATCAATGGCCACCCCCGAACTGGAACTTGCCATTGATTTGGATCGACGGACCCGGGTTACACGAATGAAGAAAAGCAAGGAAGGAAGGAAGGAAGAACAAAAGGAAGAGAGAGCAGGGAGCTTCAATAATTCGGACATCATAAGCCACCTCGCCTTGACACGAAGTGTCAAACCAACACTCCTGAGTCGACACCAGCCCAGCCTAGAGTAGAGAAAGGCGAAGAGCATGTGCACGATCATCGTTGAAGCTCGGATTAAATTGACGTATGAACCACCCACCCGCTCAGAAAATAATTTAAAGCCGATTGGGAGTTTGGATCTGGACCGGGCGTCGGCATTATCGGGGGGCGCGGTTGGATGAAGGTGCAGGACACCACACGGAGGATTTCGAGAGAATGTCAGGGTCGTGTTGATACATATACACACGTCGAACTCACCAAAAATTGAATCGACTCGAATCGGGGTTGCTACTCAATAGCTGCCAGATGCGTATACTTACTTACAAGCGCCTCGCAGGCGCGCCGACGCGTGAGGATACACACACACACTACGGTCTGTTGGGGCCGGAGCCGAGGACGTCGGTGCTGCGGGAACAGTGAGCCTGCGATGCAATGGATTCTGACATACTTGCTTAGTTACTTACCTCTCCTGCAAAGCTCGCTCGCTCCTGAGACTGCAAAGGGGAAGGCCCATGGGTGCAACAGGTTGCACGCTACTGAACCCTAGCGCTCGGACGGCCGGGCGGTGATGCGATCGACGAATGGACCCAACTGACATGGGCCCGGGCAGGTACAAGTTCTCGTTGCGTCGGGGGCGGGACGGGGAGGTGGTGGCGGTAAGAGCTGAGACAAGAGGCAAAGCGGGTGAGGCGTGAATTCGGGTGCTACATAATACCGGCGCCGTGTTTAATCCCTTTTCGGGACCCGTGCGAGGAGATTTACCTACTGACAACGAGAAGGATCCAGGGGCTGCGGTATAGGTATTATGCTCGTGGGAGTGAGGGATTGTGAAATCGGCCTGCCCGCTACTGTTCTTAAATATGAATGTAAATATAAATCAGATATCAATCCGAACCCAAGTCAATACGTTAACCTACTCACCGGTCCTGCCTGGCAACGAGAATTGTGCACGAATGAAGCTATACTGCATGCGTCCAAAGCGCTGGGAGGTGAATCTCGATATCGACATAGAAAGGTGTTCGAAAGAACGAAGCCCCAGATTGATACCAGTGCGCCGCGGATGCTTAGATTGAAAAGGCGGAGCAAGTCGGACAGTAGTTAGACGATTCCCGGGTGGATCGAGGAGTGACGAGCAGTTGGAGTTGCTGTTTCGTGTGTTCGGCTGGGAGACTCGCGACTCGGGGAAATTCAGAACATAGAAATTTGAAATCGCAGAAAGGTACCCGCAAAGCACAATCCCGCGACCGAACCGCGAGTCCACGACCAGACCTACGATCGCCGGCGAAGGATGCCACGTCACTGTCAGAGCCCTCAAGACCGACACCGATGTGGCTTGGGGAGGAATAAGAAAGAGCTGAAGACTCTGCTGCTGCTGAAGGTCGACCGCAAGGATTGGCCGCACGGCACCCAAGACGAATCGGCCATCAGCGCGATCGGCGTGGCTGTGCAGCGCCTTGCTTCTTCTACATTTTTTGCGTGCTCAATGCTTTGCCTAGGGTTAGTCGACACATCCTGCGAGTTCTCTGGATATACCATGGAAGAGACTCAGATTCGAGTCACTTCTGGTCTGGCGCCCCGAGACGGACTAGGGCTGACTTGAGATCCTCGCTAATACAATCTTCACGCTGCGTTACCCTCCCGCGGCTCTAGTCGCTCTCCTCCGACCCGTCCTTGACTTGGCGCATGCAATACCGATCGAAAGATGCGTGGTGTGCTCAGAGTGCTCAGATCCAAGATCCACCTACGCTTTCCAGTGTGGATCGTGCTCGCCCGCGTCTCCCTCCGCGCGCACCTCCCCTCTCTGTTCCCCTCCTTGTCCAGGCCTTCCCAATGCCGTCAACCATTCCGCCCTCCCGCGCGCCCTCCTGCATCGCGTCTCCTCTCTCGTATCCTACGACACGACTCGGAGATCCGCTTCCCCGCTCAATCGAATCTGCTTAAGCATGTAGCGCTTGGGCGAGACAGGTACCGCGGAGTTCGATCCGCCGCTCGAGCTCCGCGGCTCCCGCGTCTTCTCCCCGCTGTCGCTGTCTGCCCCACCCCCTTCGACACCGACGCCGAGATCATCCGCGCATGTCGCGTACATCAAGCCTCAGGCGAGCCTTTGACACCCGCATCGCCTCTGTAGCGCTCTCCACGTCATTCCACCTAGATGCCACCCGCGGCGTCGTCCACGTACCTCGCGGGGTGCGGTGCTCAGAGCGGGAGGGGCGCACGTCCTCGGCTCGTCGGGCTATGAGTCCGGGTGGGCGGGCGCTGGTTGGCGTCGGCGCGGGTGCGAGTACGGGTACGGGTACGGGTACGCCTGCGCATGGATGTTCTACTCCCTGCTAACGATGCTAAAGGGATACGCGCCCTGCTGCGCTTCAATACATCCTCCCCAACGCGATGCTGCCGCCCTTCTCCGCTCCTCCCCCCTTACCTTAGCCAGGGCTCAATTACTACGCTGTGCTGCCCGGCATCCGCCCTCGCGTCTCCAGTTATCCTCTCACTGCCTCCACCCGCCACCGTTATCTGAGTCCCCCTTTGCTGGCGCACCGCTCGAACGGGAACGTGCACGGCCCCAACGCCGGTGCTCTCCACCTCCCGACCTCTCGCCTGCACCACATCGACCTCGCCCTCGGCGTGCTGCGCCAGCGTGCGCCGTGTATCTCTTGACGAGGAGCGCCTTCACGCGTCGGGAGCGTCACCCACCTTACCCTCGTTTCATCTCAATCGATCTCTGCCTCTTGACGTCTCGCCTACACCACATCGGCCTCATCCTCCCCTTGCACATGCACATCGTCGCATCTGCCCGGCATACCCTTCCCTCCCGGAACGCACTCCTTCACTGCGCGGCAGCGCCATGCACACCGATATTGTGCTGGCGGGTACGGGTCCAGCATCGAGCGCAGGAGGGGTCCGGAGACTCTTGGTAATCGTCCAGAATACAACTACCAAGTAAACAAGACTCTTTCGCGCCTTAACACAAGATGTGGCACTAATTATCCGAGATTGGGTGATATATGTTTTGATTGTCGAGCTTGGCGCTAATTTGAAGTAAATGGTTGATAACTTGAAGTAATGGCGGCCGATTGGCGAATCTGGTTTTTCCTGATGACTGGGAGTGCCTCCCTGGGAAGACCTCCAGAAAATGAAGGAAAAGGCTCAGGAAGCTTAGCTATTAGACTGCAGGCGAGGCTCGTGTTATTGTTGTGACCAGGCGGATATTTACCCCGCGAATACATAGACAAGTTTCCATGACTTCTTGGTTAGGAGTGGATTGCTCGGATTCGTTCCAAACTCGCACGGCATTGTATCTATGAGAAGAAACACTCATTACTATCATTTCCAGAAACCTGAGTCAGAGCACCTCAAGAGCACCTCCAGGGCTCCGATTTTCTCTGCCGACGTCTTTCCGCCTGGGCGCCAATCAATCCCGAAGGCGCTAAAAGGTTACGTCATGATCGTCGAACGAACCGACTCTTGACCGCTCTTTTCGCTAGTGTTCGAATCCATCCCACCTAGTCCATCGTCGCGACTGTTCAAGTGAATCCGCGTACGCTCTTTATGTTTGACATTGAACGGAACCCATGCTGTACATACTTCAGTGATACGTGGTGACCACTGGCAGTGCGCCGAGTGCGGCACGGAACTTGAAGCACATCTCCACTTGCTTCGAAGGTTGCTGCCTAGAACACGCTTTCTCTGCGCCTTTTCTCGCCTCATTTCGATGGTGTCATGCTCTCAAAACTTCTTCGGCGACGTCATAATGCTACCGTGGCGTAACGATCTCCAGTCCCACAGTCCCAATATGTGTTAATACCACCGCGATGCACACGAGTCCCAAGCAAAGCCCATGGTCAGATATTTCCTCTAGACCACTTGTGTTGGCCAGTGGGGGAGCCCCTCATTCCAGAGTTGCGCACGTCACGATCGATGTCCTGGTCTTCGCGTTCATGGAATATTGGCTAGTGGCGATCGACCCATTAGACCGGAGGCGGGCTCAGTATCGTCACCATGACGCAGCGAAGCTATTCCGTTATAAAGAGGCGACAGGTCTGAGATGCACCCCAACGAAATTAAAGCCATGTCGCCCTACTCCCACTGGAGCTTTCCCGGGCCCTCCCCCAAACCCCGACGTCGACAACAAGATCCGCCTCTACGCGGCGATCTCTGCTCTGCGCAACTCACGCTTGCCCACCAATGCCCAGGTTGCCGACACGATCAAGTATGTCAAGGCAAACCCACCCGTCGACGAGAGCAAGCTATCCGACGAGGGGCGCAAGCTCGTGGGCGATATTCGCGAAATTCTCAACACCTTCTCGACGCTCGTGCAAGAGAAGAACAAGGACGAGACACTCCAGCGTTTCATATGGGAGACCCGCGGAGTCGATGTTTCTGGCGCCGCACCGACCAACCAACACAAGGAGAAAGGGAAGGAGCACATCGACCAGGCTAAACGCGATGCGCAGGAGGGTGCGTTGCTCATTGCCCCCATTTCTCTTTCTCTTCGGCTCATTCCTCTTCACAGCGGCCCACCACCTCCGCACGCTCGCCAGCCTCGTCCTCACCAATGCGGAGATGCGCAAGCTCATCGCGGACGCCGGGACCATAGGGCGGGATCTCCTCGCCAAAGGTGCTGCCAAGGCTGCCACCCGTGTAGCTCCCGATGCTGAGAGGCTGCGCGCGGCGGACGAGCCCGCGCCGCAAGATCATTTTGTAGAAGATGGTGAGCGTGAGACGACACAGCTCTGCACAAGGCTAATGAAGCCGATAGATCCCTTATTGAAGTCTAAGGAGAAGGCTAAAGAAAAGAAAGAAAAGACTAAGGAAACCACTGACGCTACACTCGAGGCGGCCGCTATGTCCTCATCAAGCTCTTCTGATTCCGAGATTGCAAGCCCCAGCGGCGAGACTGAAAAGCCAAAGAGTATGTGTGCTCCCTGTACCATTCACCATCTTACCAACCTGGTATACAGAGAAAAGCCTGCTCGGCCGCTTCCAAAGCCTGCACCAGAAGCACGGCAAACCCGCCCTCGACGACACCCGTACGTGGCTCTCTGACGAGTACTTCCCACAAGAGCGTCGGAAACAGTGGATCTGGCGCGCGAAGAAGGTCATCATCGAGTGCCAGAAGCATGTGGACTACGAGCCGTCGATGCGCTGGCTGCTCGATGCGATTGACGCGTGGGCGGTGCGCGCGCGCGAGGCGGGAAGCAGCACCAAGGAGGGCGAGGGGCTGCTCCCTGCCGCGACGCTCGCAGAGGACCCCTCGTTGCGCTCTGCGCTTGGCCTCCTGCGCACCCTGCTCGAGCGTATCGCAAACGCGCCGCTGGCGCCCGTCTTTGACGCGATGCGCGTGCTGGCCCAGGACGCCAAGAACGACGAGGGACTCCGGCAGTGGTGGAGTGACGTAGACGGCTACGTGCGCAAGGTGAGAGTCGGATCGAAGACCACCTGGACGTTAGTTGACGTGGCGCGCAGGTTCTCCTCCAGGCGGGCTACGTGACGGAGCCGGCGTGCAACACCCGCGCGCGCGAGCTGCGCGATAGCGGGCGCGGATTCTACCGCGACAAGTACAGGTCGCACTTTGATGCTGTGGCCAATGCCACTGAGGGGTACGTCGGCGTTTCTTCTTCACTTAGGGCCGGTCTCGCTCATCCTGGTACAGGTGGTTCCGGTCGATGGCAGACGACCCGCTCAACAAAACATTTGTGGAGGACTGGGCACGGCTCACGCGCGACCTGCTCTTCGATTCGGAGGGCAACTTGCAGTTCAAGACGAATCTGTGGTCGGACGTGCGACGCGTCATTCTTCCGACGCTCGTGGACAAGGTCTGGAGCAGGTCCTTTCTTCGGTACCATGCATCGCTGACACCGCCCCTCAGGTCGGCTACATCCCAATCCCGCGTGTGGAGTACACGGACAATTCTCTAGATCTCGTCGTCGAGAATCTCACGCTCTCCGGGCGGCACCTTCTCCCGAACATCGTCGAGGTCGAGGCGCACAACTATATGCGTTTCAGCCCGTACGAGCCCAAGAGCGCGGGCGACGCGGGGCGCCACGAGTTCACCTTCACGTTCGCGCAGATGCACGCGGACATGCGCGGTGTGGCGTTCTCGTTCCGGACGAAGACCGGGCCCATCAAGATGCAGGATTCGGGGCTCGCGGATGTGCTGCTGGGCGGGCAGGGTCTCACGGTGCGTCTCTTACTCTGTCCAGCGCTGTCTACTATGCATTGGATGCTGACGTGCGATGCGCCAGGCTACGGTTACGCTCACGTCGTCGAACGACACGCGCTCAGTGTTCAGCGTCGGGCGCGTGCGCGTCAATGTCGGCTCGCTCAAGTTTAGCATCCGCGACTCGAAGCACGACCTCTTGTACAAGACATTCCAGCCGCTCGCGACGCGCTTGGTCAAGCGGCAAATCAAGAAGGCGCTCGCGGATGCCATCCGCACAGGCTTCGAGTACGTTGACGGGCAACTTGTCGGCGTCCGGGACCGTATGGCGGAAGCCAAGGCGAGTGATGATGGGAGTCGGAGAGAGGTGCTTGCGGAGGTGGGCTTGCCTTTATTTTTCCATTCGAATTGCGTTCCTGATCACATACTTGACACAGCTTTTCAAGCGCAAGAAGGACGATGCGGCGTCTGTTGTGTCGCGCGCGACATCGGCGGGCGGGTCGCAGTTCAAGGTCGTCGCGAGCAAGCGGGAGTCGCTCCTGCCTAACAGCGGGCACCCAACTGGGTGGGTGAACCGCGCGGACGATGTCAAGGCGGCGGAGACTAGCAATGAGTGGCGCTCGGATGCGTATGTCCCTCTTACGTTGCTTTGTGAAATGGTTTTCCTGACTGGAGCGATTGGTGTAGATTTGATATCAAATCCAGCACGGCTGCCCCTGCGACGTCTGCTCCTCCGACGAGCACTGCTCAGCCCGCTGCTGCCTCGAACACCGTTAATGCTAGCGGTGCCCATGGCGCGACGGCGGCGGCTTGAGTGAAAAATGATACGAATGATACTTACGATTCTCACGACGCCACTTGCAGACATGCCACAATGGACGGACACACTTCAAAATGTATGAATCAATTATGATACCCCATGTGTGTACTAGTAGTAGTGTGTAGTACCCGAAATATGGCATCATTTTTCCTTTAAGCTCGCTACGAAGGACTAGTCTTGAAGATTGCTAGTGCACAAGGAGCTATCCATCGGCGTCCATCTGTAGAGCTACTCTCCATGCAATAAGATTTCCCGAGCTTAAGTTTCGCCGGTCGAGACCGCAGAGCGACTTAAGTTTCTGCCGAAGTGCCGAACTTAAGTTCCGTCACTACGAGGTGCGCCTGTGCAGGAGCCTATCCGCTACCATACTGGAACTCAAGTCCCGTGCACCACTCGAGTTCCTTCAGTTTTACCATAACTTGAGTTCCAATATAACTTGAGCTTTCAGCCTACCAGCCTTTGATTTACATAAATCTCGTTGTATTCAAAGAATAACCACTGCAGTAAGCTTGTACTTCTGTGACCGGCGATTCCACGTACATGCGCATGGGCGTGCTCGACGGGATTCCACCACCACCGGCGTACACGACTCGACTCGACTCCACAACCCACACGGCGAGCTCCACTTGGTCCAACTCGCCGCGTTCGACTCGAGTCGACTCAGCCGTGCGCTGCGCTCACACACATACCGAGGACTTCCAAGTCACGGCAGACAACTCAGTCACTCACGGCACGCAGCGCCAATCCGCGTTTGTGAGCCGGGGCACCCCCGCCCTCGCGCATGTGCTCGGCGCGACCCGACTGGGATGGGGCAGCGAGGGGAGGGCAGCAAGGAGGGAGGAGGCAGCGAGAGGGAGGGCAAGGGGCAAGGGAGAAGAAAAGGAAAGGAAGGGGAAGGAGAGGAAAGAGCATAAGTAACGCATCTTGGTACATCCTTCTTTTGATCATTCCGTTCTTTTGATTTGGCGTTGCGGGTGGCATCGGCATTGCTACGGATACCATGCCACAAGTCAGTGAACCCCGGGGGAAGAAGGCGCGCGATCCTTGGACATACCTAGATTTACTTGTGAGGACACAGTTGGGCAAGCCATGCGCTGGCGGACGAATTTGGAGAGCTGGATGGGAGCGCAGGTGAGCACTGAGCAAATGACGTGGAAACAGGATCGCGGCCAAGTGGATAGGGAGGAGACTAAGGATGATTGATGAGGCCAGAGTGAGAGGGCATTGACACGGCAAGAAACACCGCGCGTCGAGCCGCTCAGACACGAGTGGGGGGCAGGCGAGTTGAGGGAGACGTGGCGATGGGTAGATTGGACCCAAGGGCTGACGAGAGGGTGGGGATGGTGGAGGAGGAAGAGATGACACATCACACCGACAGCGAGACGATGGTTGCGCATGCAGCCGCAGATCAATTTCATTGTCCACTGCAAAAGTAGTTGGACGATTCTCGGGTAGATCGAGGAGTGACGAGGAGTTGGAGTTGCTGTTTAGTGTGTCCGGCTCGGAGATTCGCGACTCGGGGGGATTTTGAAGACGGAATTGAATCGCAGAAAGGTACCTCAAGACACAATCCCGCGTCCGAACCGTGAGTCCGCGACCAGTCCTATACGATCACCGGCGAAGGATGCCACGTCGTTGTCAGAGCTCTCAAGACCGACACCGATGTGGCTTCGCGATAGGAATCAGAAAGAGCTGAAGACTCTGTTGCTGCTAATAAAGGTCGACCGCAGGGATTGGCCGCACTGAGCAAGGGAGAAGAGACATCCGCGCGATCGGCGTGGCTGTGCAGCGCCTGGCTTCTTCCACAATTTTTGCGTGCTCAATGCTTTGCTTAGGGTTAGTCGACACACTTTGCGAGTTCTCTGGATATACCATGGAAGAGTATCTGATTCGAGCCACTCCTGGTCTAGCCCCCCGAGACCGACTAGGAGCTGTGACTTGAGATCCTCGCTACAATCTTCACGCTGCGTTACCCTCCCGCGGCTCTAGTTGCTCTGCGTCCTTGAATCGGCGCATGCAATACCGATCGAAAGATGCGTGGTGTACTCAGAGTGCTCAGATCCAAGATCCACCTACGCTCTCCAGTGTGGATCATGCTCACCCGCGTCTCCCTCCGCGCGCACCTCCCCTCTCTGTTCCCCTCCTAGTCCAGGCCTTCCCATGCCGCCAACCATTCCGCCCTCCCGCGCGCCCTCCTGCATCGCGTCTCCTCTCGTATCCTACGACACGACTCGGAGATCCGCTTCCCGGCTCAATGGAAGCTGCTTCCCAAGCATGTAGCGCTTGTACGAGACAGGTACGCGCGGAATTCGATCCGCCGCTCGAGCTCTGCGGCTCCCGTCCTCTCCCCGCCGTCGCTGTCTGCCCCATCCCCTCCGACACCGACACCGAGATCATCCGCGCATGTCGCGTACATCAGGTCTCAGGCGACCCTTTGACACCCGCTGCGCCGGCGCCTCTGTAGTGCTCTCCACGTCATCCCACCTAGATGCCACCCCGCGGCGTCGTCCACGTACCTCGCGGGTGTGGTGCTCAGAGCGGGAGGGGCGGCCGTCCTCAGATAGTCGGGCTATGAGTCCGGGCGGGCTGGCGGGCTGGCGCTGGTCGGTGTCGGCGCGGGTGCAAGTACGGGTACGGGTACGGGTACGGGTACGGGTACGGGTACGGGTACGGGTACGGGTGAGAATGGAAGTGTGATGCTGGTGTGCACGCATGCGCACGGGGAGGGCGTGCTCTACGTCGTGTGGAGGAGCAGCACGCAGCGGGAGTCGTGAGCATGCCAGCTGCGCATCCGGGGTGCGAGGATGCTATTAGGAATGCGGGGACGGGGGTAGGGTCTCTGTCTAGAGCTGGGGCGCCGTCGGGAGAACGTTGCTCGAGATACAGACGAGGGCTGAGCGCGACACCTGCATCGCCGGCTCACCTGTCCGCCTCTCTACGCGACTCCTGCGTCCAGCTACGCGCATCGCCTGGAGAAGCGGGCGTCTGTTCGGGAGGAGGAGATGCGGAAGAAAGTGATGAGGAAGAACGAAGAGCAGGACGCGACAACGAAGATCGCGCCTCGCCGTGCACTGTATGTATCTCTCGCGCATGGATATTCTATTCCATGCTAACGATACTAAAGGGATACGCGCCATGCTGCGCTTCAATGCATCTTCCCCAACGCGATGCTGCCGCACTTCCCCGCTGCTCCTCCCTTACCATTACTGCGCTGTGCTGCCCGGCCTCCACCCTCACGTCTCCAGTTACCCTCCCCCCGCCTCCCCCGCCATCGTTATCTGAGTCTCCCTTTGCTGGCGCACTGCCCTGTCTCGAACGGGGATGTGCACGGCCCCCTCCACCTCCCGACCTCTCGCCTGCACCACATCGACCTCGCCCTCAGCGTCCTCCGCCGGCGTGCGCCGCGTATATCTTGACGAGGAGCGCCTTCACGCCTCGAGAGCGTCACCCCCCTTGCCCTCGTTTCATCTCAATCGATCTCCGCCTCTTGACGTCTCGCCTACACCACATCGACTCATCCTCCCCTTGCACATGCACATCGTCGCATCTGCCCGGCATACCCCTCCCTCCCGGAACGCACTCCTTCACTGCCCGGTAGCGCTATGCACACCGATATTGTGCTTGCGGGTACGGGTCCAGCACCGAACGCAGGAGGGGTGGGAGTGGGGAGAAGTATGTACGAGGCAGGGGCAGCCACAGGCGCGGGGGAAGGTGGTGGGGGTGATCTGCGCGCGTCTGGGGCGGGGAGTGGGATTAGCCTCCATCGGGCGGAGGAGGGGGAGTCGCCTCGTCCCGCTGTACCTCGGGGAGCACGTATTTTGGCGTGCAAAGGTGGGGATGTGCACGCCCGTGAGGATGGGGGTGAGAAGCAGGAGCGAGCGACTGTATCGGTGCGGGAGCGCTGTGGCGGGGGTGCCGCGGGAGGCACCGGGACGCCGATAGCGACCAAGGCATATAAACGGCGAATCGTCCGCGCTTGTTTTGCTGCGCCTACACGCAATCTTTGCAGGAGTGGAGGCGGAAGGGGGACGATGGGGAGCTTTAGGAGGAAATGAGCTCTACGCGCAGATCCTACGCGCAGATCTGCTTCCTCACCGACACAGCGCAGCCGCTCCGAGTCTTCCTCCTCCTTGAGTCGCCCCAATCGCTGTCCCTTCCTCTTTCAGACCTTCCCCGTCGTCCAGATTGTCCCTTAGTCTCTCTCTCACTGCCTCGCCCTCCCTCCAGCATCGCCCCTCCTTCGAGCAGTCGTGTCTGTCTCGTCGGTGTAATCCGCGGACTGGCACGTCGAGCGCACGGGTGCTTCTCCTCCGCGGCTGCCGCAGCCCGCCTACTCATTCCACCCCGATCCGGAAACACCCGCCAGCGCGACCTCCTTCGGCTCCTCCTCGTCGGGGTCGGCAAAGTCGCACTACGCGTTGCCGCTGCACCTCGGGTGGGCCGTACACGCATGTTCTGCGTGACCGACATCGGCTGGGATCACACCGCGGAAGAGGAGAGGGCAAGTGGACACTGAGATCGGATTCGGTGCGCCCACCGAGAGGAGCAGGCGCAGGCGGCGCACGCGCGGTCGTTCGTCGAATTGTCTCTCCGTCTCCACCCTCCCTACCTTTCCTCCCTGTCCAGTCGTACCGCCTGCCCGACTCGACACACGCTCCCTCCTTGATTCACTTGACGTGCGCATCCTGCCTCGCTTTGCTCAGACGAGGATTACTAGTAGATCAATGACTCAATCCTTTACCTGTTCCCCCACGCACGTCCCGAGTTGCCGAGTACCAAAGGCACTATCTACCATACACATGCACGTACCCACTGTATCATTAGCATTCGAAAGCAATTTGTTCTTTGCTGTACATATGCCGCCCCAAAAATGGAGGAAGTGAAGGTGATTTAGTGCCGCGAAGCCTCATAAATATTGAAATACCGACTTTGCATCCACATAGCACACATTGAGTCGTTTCAGGCCATGGCCGCGTGTAAGGATATCATGATCTTGTCCCCTTGCACCTCTCTCAGACCGCAACACGAGAACTGGGGCCAATTGATCGTAAACATTTAGTTTTGGCGGGGGGTTGATGCGATCTGATCGCAAGTTAGTTTGTCTGATCTAACTTGGCGCGCAAGTTAGCTTGCAGCGAACTTCAGCGAAGTTCAGGAAACTTATTTACTTTTTGGGGCTGATTATGAGTTTCAAACGAGACGGAGGCTGTGATTTTCAACGCGGTCCAGGGTTGGTTCAACTTGCGAGGCACACCAAACTCAAGAGTCGGGATCGAAATACTTCAGTCTAAGCACCCAGTGAATCCAGGGTTCCCCAATATTGTATAAGGTGCCTCCTATCTGGAGAGGTGATGTAGCCCTATGTTCAATAGAGCGTGCTGGCATCGGAGCATGCTGCATCTGGCACAATTTTTTATTATTATACGGGGCCACTTCCCTAGTTATCTAGGGCTTTCAAACCGTTAATACCGATGGTCCTGTATCTGTGAAATAGGCCCAGGAAAAAACAAATGATTGGGTTAGGAATATCGGAGACTCAGTGTGGGTTCAGACACAGCAGTGCTGGTCTGTAAGATGTCTCCATGTTGAGGTCTTGGAAGCACCTGGGAGATACTGAGAAACACTGAAGTTCAAAACTTTGTCCTAACGGGCGATGGTAAATAATACTCAATGGCAAAGTCGTCACCCAACCAGAATATTGGGCTCAAGGTAAGATGAAATTTCAATGGTATTCTCTGAGCCCTCGTGGAGAATAGTCAATTATATATGGCTTGTGAGGATAAAGGAGTCACCTTGCAGCATCTGTGAGCCAGGAAGCGAAGCAGATCCTCCAGTATCCTCAGTGCCGCACTGGCACTGTACTGGAATAGCACTTATAGATATTATCTGTGTGGTTCAGACGTTGGGGAACACTGGGGTCTGTCCAAGAACCTCAATTCAGAGTCCGTCTATGGTGTTCACATGATCCCCAGATTCCAGGAGAGAAGTAGGCGACCCACTAAGTTAAAAGAAAGTGAGATTCGCACCCCGTGAGAAAACTTAAGTTGACTTGCGGCATATGTGCCGAGGCTGGCACAAGTAAGTTTTCCCAAGTTACTTTTTACGGACTCCCGGGTGACCTAGGATCGCAATAGACATCAATTGCAGTCATATTATCCTTGTGCATCCCTATCAATGTTTCCCAGATGTCTCCTCAAGCAGTTATTGGCCTCAACTGGGCTCAACGGGCGAACTTGGCACTGGGCGGTAACTTGATGCCATCTGATGGCCCGTTACTTTTTCTGATCTAACTTGGCTCACAAGTTAGCGTAAGTTAACTGCAAGTTACTTGAAGTTACTTGCAGTTAGCTTCAAGTTACTTACGGTAAATCAAACTGAACTTCAAGTTATCTTGCTCAATGTTTACAGTGTTAAAACCCAGATCCGAAAAAAAAAGATTGATCCAGTATTATAGAAGCACTGGAGCGAATTTGGTTAATGCAAATATGCCATGATGAATTACATACCTTCAGATGTATGCACAAATATTTTCAGATTTTTTGGCGCCGTTGTTGCGTTGTACAACACCATCACTTATTTGGCCGGTTTTCGGGTTTGACCTGGATCCGAAAATCTCGGTGATGTGAGATGACAGAAATCATTTCACTCACTCTATTGTAGCCATGCTCTTGCAGATGCATCCACAGGCAACCCTCTGGGCTGTCCTCGTGGGACAAACACCCAGAGAGCCCGATGGGCCGAACAACTTGAATCCACTTATGAACATGTCAAAGAAGCCGTGCATGCTGCTAACGGGACCTCCCCATTGCCCACCCCACCCGAGCATTGTCAGAAATGTCCACAAAGTACCCCACAATACAATACTCGTTCCGTGAAACGTCATAGATGTGATTAGGCTACTATGGTCTTCATAATATATGTTTCTCGGCTGTCAACAGTGAAATTTAGCTATTTTTGGCAATTGTTTGATTTTTTGCTTTCGCCCAACTGACCCCATGCTGATTTTTTTTGCATAACATTACTCACTAACCTTGTCGCTATTCCACAAAAATAATCAAGGTGGAAACCCCGGAGGTTCCAGCTCAAATTTTATTTTTTTCGGATCCGGGCATCTTTCGGATCCAGGGTTTGACACTGTATTCGACTCCTCATTTAGGTTAGCAAGGATGCCGAGGCTGTCGTGCCAGCCAAGCCAAGGCAGCTGTGAGCCAAGCACTGACAACTTGTTGGCTTGGGTGTGCAATGGGCCACAGGAGAAAGTATATTGAGTGTTTATGATATATATGTAAGTGCCTTGCAGTTGTATAATGTTGCTCTCTGAGCACTCCCGCAAATTTCAACTTCTTCTCCCGATCACATGTTCATCATGCACAAATTACACCATTGTCAAGGCCAATAGTGAGCATATAATACCCCCTGCTGTGGGGACAGGGTAATGAGACCAAATGAGCCTGAATAGCCTTAATGACAATCAGAAATCTTAGAGAAGGATCGGATTGCCGGGATTGTTCACTAAAATCAAACCCTCACACATTGAGCAACAACTCATTGCCAGTGATCTTGTCATGCCGAATGAGGCTTTCAGCCCTATGCCATCAAAATTTGGAAAACTATTTGGGCTCTTATCCATAAAGGACTCGTCCCTTGCTGGTCATGTACTCGCTGCTCTTTGTGGCACTGTAAACTAGTTCAGTTGATTCCGAGGATTTCGGCAGCGATATACAACATAATTAAAGATTACATGCAGTTGAGGCCAATATGAATACAGCTAGAGGTATCTTAAAGGGAGTATCGGAAAAAGGTACTTGGGTATCCCGCACCCGTTAGTTTCGAGCCCATGGGAAAACTTCAGTTAACTTGCGGCACGCGTGCCGAAAGGGGCAAGTTCCGCACAAGTTACTTTTCACAAGTTACTTTTTATGGACTCGTTCCGAGTACAACAAGGGCAAATCTGCTGCCTCATTTCAACAGCCACCTATGTGGACTCAGGTCGGCCAGGGTCGGCCACGATAGGCACACCATCGTCGGCCGGGATCTGCCAACATGGGCAGGCCTCATGTAGGCAGACATGCTAGACCAATGTAAACCAACCTTGGCTTGGATAGACGCACCTTGGCAGGGATCAACGTAGGCACATCTGTGCCTACGGTGTGGAGGGGTCGTATGGCCGACGTGTGGAAATCCATCCGCACGTTGGTTTCGATTTTACTTTACCATGCCCCTATTTTATGTTACAGCATTTCTTTGTATAGTAAATATTGCCACATCATCATTCACGCTCGTACCACCATTTCCGCGGCCAGTGCAGGGCTCTTGCCCAGAGGTACCACCGAGGGACCTCGCCCCCTACTCTTGTAGCGTCGCCAGTGGACAGTTTAGCCACTCAAACCCCCAAATCCGCATCAAACAACCTCACCTTCTTCACACGACATTTACGCACATTCTTACTCTGATTTTCCGCCACTTTCGTACTCTACGGCTCGGGACCCAAGTCCTCATATTATTCTTATCATTCCCCCGACTGCTACTCGGATCACCGACCCATTTCCAGAACCTACGCACCGGGCACTTCCCTCTTCTTCAACAGGGGGGTCTGAATGCAGTGTGAATGTTCACCCCCCGAAATGTTGAACGCGATTCAACGCTAGACCCCTGTAGGATGGATTCCCTCTATTATACAGAACTCGCGAGAATTGTTCGCGTTCAGCAAACATGGCTTGCATCGGGATCCAGTGGTGGGGATGGATTGATTATCCTTCAGCGTTAACCTTACCGACGAAGTCCGTGCACAAGTATAAGGCGCAGTCTGTCATGGACACCCATGTTAGTCAAAATTACGGAAGTGATCATCTCGGTGACCCGTTTCTCAAGAAGACCCCAGACCGTTGGATTAATATGAGGTTTTAGCCAGAGTTGTGGACACAGAAACCATTCTTCAAGTTTGGGACGAACTGATGACATTGTTCTGTTCGGCAAAGTTCGGACCGAGTGCGGCCGATTTGTCTTGCTCTTGACCTTCATGTCTCCTTCTCACCCGCGTTTGATGACGGTCAGATTTTCGACTGGATGCTTTTTCCGAGCCCGGTGGGCAGTCCTGGCGATTCCGAGCCCTACAGGTGACGACCCGAGCCCCGCGGTTGGTAGGACGCAGTTGAGACAGGGGGCTTTCTCATCCCCTGAATGTCTGTGCAGCAATTCGGGACCCTTTTTGGACGGCTTCCGATCATCCTTCCTTCTTTGCTTCCAACTCCTGCTTGCGTGGCTTGGCCCGCAAAAAAATTCTGACACTCGTTGGAATGTCGAGGATCATAGGACGCAGTGAATCTTGGAAGAGCGTGAGCTCCAGAACAGTGGAAAAATAGCTACTCGGTCTCACGAAACAGGAGCGTGTGGAGCAACATTTTTTTTATTCCGTTCTGTGGAGCGCGCGGTTTGTAGTTGAACCCGATCGATGCAGCACCGAGTATTAAAGCAGCAGCGAGACAGATACTCTGATCCTCCTCCCCCTGGCATCTCGCACCCCATGCTTTCTCTTTCTGGCGTTGTGATATTTGCGTTTGCCGCAGGAGTCGTTGCGTCCACCGGCACCCCGACGCGCCGCATGGACCTCGCGGGAGACCCAGGCACAAACGCCCAGCGCTTTGCCCTTGGACTTCCGCCACTCCCTCCCCACCGCCGCGGTAAGCTCTGCTACGCTCCATCCTCCCTTTTTTATCATAAGCTACCAGACCCAAACGCAGCACCAGGTGCTGCGACCTCGCCCCTCCCGCCTCTTGTGTACGTCATATACTGGAATATTCCTATCGGCTATACTCATATCCTCCACAGGATCCGCTGCAACATAATGGGGACGGCGCAGGACGGGACTGTGCTCGGGTTCATCAGTCCCTTTTGGGAGGGTGGTATGGGTCAATACGGTACCTTCCAGCCCCTCCCACTAGGTACGTGGGCTGTTTACAGGAGTCCAGAGGCTGGGAATTAACCTTGCGCAGGTGCACTCGAGGTCTCGTTCCCGTTCTCGCCCGATTCCCCCGGGCGGATAAATTTGAAGGCAAAGAACAGCCCAGACCCAACTTACCCTTTCTTCGGCGGCGGTATGCTACATCCATATCGGACAAGTGCCTTCGACTAAGTACGTCCAGTGGTTGGGGTCCAGAGCTCGAATAGCAACATTGGCAGGGAGAGCTCCAAGTATGTGTCTGGCTGTTGGATGTGTTCCCTGTTTATATCTAACTGTGCGTGGCAGTTACATCGCTCTGGCTGGGACTGTGGAAACGCCCCCCGGTGCAACACCGGACGCTAATTTTGACAACTCTTACGTGCATGGGCAGGCGGTGGAGAGCGCCATCTGGAGCTACGATCCGCTGACCCAGATCTTGGCGCCAGATTGGATAAACACGAATGGGGGTGAGCCTCAACCAGATATCATCTGGGGCGCAGGTTATCGTTTGTCATCCCGCTTCTGCTGTGCGCTGACGCGCTGATGTCGCTACGGGCCAGCGTTTCTGATGCTCGTCGGCGACCCGCGGGTCCTCCCGGACTTTGGGCCGAACGCAGGCTTGAAGCCGCTGGTGAGTGTGCCGCGATTTCGGTAACGGGGGGTGCTGACACCGTCATTTGGATGTTACAGAGTTTCACCTGTGTGCCTCCCGTCGACGCTTTGATTTGATTCCAGATAAACAGCGGTGTCAGGCGCGCGTCACGATGGATATTCACAACCCTGACGCGTGAATTCGGTATGTAGTCAGAACGGATTTTGGAAGACTGATGGAGGCCGGATGGACGAACTTGGATATTTATTGCTATATCAGACTGCCTTTCTGTCTGATATCATACCCAAGCACACCCATGGAAATAATCAATGAGCTCTCCTGAATCACTGGGGATTTTCTACTGGAGTGCTGGAGCCAAAGCCATGTCAGGCGACCTGTGCGATAACTTGTTCATCAATAGGTAATAGTTGACGTTGGGATCCTATTTAACGTCTACATTTCTCTTCATGGAATTATGACACTCACGCAGTATTGAGCAGTAACAATACTGATGGCAGGAGATCGGCGAGCAAAAAAAGGACGCGTGTACATACCCGCGGAACCGCCGTTTGGATATTCGACTGGAAGCATCCAACGGATGATGGTTGTGTTGGCGCGACTCGGACTCACCACCGACCAATTGTGCAACCGACCCCGACATCGCTACGACCCGGAATTCTTTTGTCGGGTTAAAGATGAGCTGTAAACTGTAGACTCAGATGCAGAAAGGTCCAATGGATACTATCAGATGCAGGGTGCGCTGACGAGCCACCCGGAATCGTTTGCAATGAATGGGAAGTAATCAAATCGTGAGCCGCTGCTTTTGTACAATGTGGCGAACACCAATGGAAGATCGTGGCACGGGGGTCGTTACCTTGTGTAAACGCTCCAGAATTCAAAGAAGTAAAATTTCACTCACTGACTTTCTCAGCAGGAGCTTGGTCCAGATTCCAAGAGACCCCTGTAAATTCTTGATGTTACGGAAATGATTCATCAAAGACACCGCATACGACTAACGTTCACGAACTGTCGCAAATACGTGTGAAAGTCGAAGTCGCACGCAGCGATGAGTCGCAAGGAAGTGTATTCGGGGCGCGGGGACACGAGCACAGGGGATACAAGAGACTACAGAAATACAGGGATACAGGCCGAATATAAGGACGAAGCTATGCGACGGATAGGGGGGGTAGGTAAGGTGGATAATTCTAATTGGAAACCCGGCTTCTCGAGAAACCCCTGTCAAAAAAATGGTGTGTTTTTGAGAAATCCGGTTTCTCGAGAATCCCTTGCCGAGAACTTCCGGATTGCCGACACATGCCGGATCGTTGAGGATGAATGTTTTCGAACCTTCCACACATATAAGCAAATGGCAGTGGTGACGGAAATAGAAATACAATGTTGCTAGAGGCTGTGGTGAAAATCATCAAGGCTTTGAACAAGTTAATCAATTTGTTGAACGGTTTGGACATTGTGAAATATATACGGGGCTAACAGCCTTTGAGTTCGGGGTAATGGTCTCAATGCATGGGAGGTTGTGTCGAGGGGATCGGACATGAACACCGAGCAAATGACTGTAGCTTAAATTTTGAACTCAGCTAGTGTTGGGAGCTCAAGTTGGAACATATTGCATTGCAAAGGGATGGTCTCGGTACCAGCTTCAACATATAATTGGCCCGGTGACTCATACTCAAAGGAAATTTCCCTCTGGCGGACGAAAGAGATGTTGAATTCCAGACCTTACCGTCAACTGAGGTGGAGAATTAGTGTCGGCAGAAAATGCCGATGATCCGAGGCCAAGCTTGCCGGCTGCTCACCGAAATTGTGGCATTAGAACATTGAAAGAGTTCTCTGATGGGAGGGGTTCCCCCTAGAAACCAGGGTTCTCATTAGAATTATCCAGGTAAGGTAACCGGGAAACGCGGTGCACAACGATCCCATTTCCAACACTCCCACTGAGCTTTGCCCGATGCAAGCCCCCAAACTCCCACTGGTGCGACACGCCATTCGTCTTTCACCATCAATCCGCAGCCAAAGAAACAACACACCACAACCACCTACATTCCATCCACAAAACATTTCATCACCTCCAGCTGGCTGGACAGCCTTCATTCTGGAGTACATGTGGTTGGTTTTGGTTCGCAGTTCAAGTCGGACAATACAGCCACTGCGGCCGCATTCGGCACTCGTCGCATTTCGGGTTGAGTCGGACAATACAGCCATCACAGCTGGATTCGGCACTCATCACAGTTGGGTTCGAGTCAGACAATACTAAACCCCGCCCTGGAGCTAGCATTTCGGCACTCGTGTTTTTTTTTTGCGCGGCATAGGTATCGGGTTGATGACAAGTATGTGCGGTACAGGGAGTTCGTTGGTCCAGTTAAGCGCTGGGATGCACAATGAGGACTTCGGGGTATAGGGGTAGCGTGAGAGCAGAAGTTCGAAGCAGCAGCGGGCAGAGGCCAGGGATGGGGCCCATAACCTGTGAAACGCACCCTCGCGATTCACTTAATTGCCTTGCCATCTGTCTAATGGCTTCGACGAATGTCTCGCACTCATCAAAGCCCAGGACAACATCTGTCTAACAGCCTTGATGAACATCTCGCACTTGTCAAGTCCCAAGACAACCCTTACACAATAAGTGGTAACAAGCCTGTGGCTTGTTTGCTTATTGTGTTCGTGTTTACACCGGAAAACTAATGGGTTTCTAGTGAACTTTTGGAATTACCCCCATTCCATAACATTGGGTAGGATGCTGATAGGATGTGTCCACTTGTAGCACTATATCTGAATTCCACTTGTAATTTAATGGTTTCAGCGCTGGACAGTCTTTCAATGCTTCTCGTACTTTGGCTTGAGCCTCATCGCATCCCTGGTTCCACTCAAAGACTATGCCTTTCTTGGTCAACTCATTGATAGGTGCTACGATATCGCCATATTTTTCAATAAAGTTTCGCAATACTCCTACAGTCTCTAGGTACACCTTAACTTGTGAGAAGTTTGCGCATGGCCCCAGTTGTTGATGACCTCAATCCTCTTTGGATCTGCAATCTGTCCTCTGTACGAACAGATGTGTCCTACTACTGTGAACTCATCCGCACACAGGGTCAATTTCTTCCCAGAGAAAGTTCCACCCACATGGGTCATCCTAGTAACCACATGGTTCAAGTTCTGGAAATATTACCAAATGAACCGTCTAATCCCCGGATTTTCTGAAATTCTCTCGTAATCGCCATCTGGGGTTTCATAATGTGTAGTTGGGCCACACACTGGTACATTGTCGATGTATGGGATTGTTACATGGGGTATCTCTTCCCTTAAGACATAGGTCACGTCATCGTGGAAGATAGGCACTGAGTTGGTCCAGCCCATAGGTAACTTAACTAGTCTCATAGCTCCGAACAGTGTCTGAAAGGTCATATAGTCCCTAGATCCTTCTGCTAAGTCTCTGTTGTCATACCCGCCAAACATGTCCAGTGCAGCTCCACAGGCTCTCCCTGTGAAGTGTTCAGCTAGCTGTTCTGCTCCCAGCGTAACTCCTGAGTGTTGAATAGTCACTTCATTCAACCTCTCTAGCGAGTGCACTATCCTTAGTGACTTTCCATCCTTCTTAACTACTGCAAATATGGGCGAGCAGTACAACAAGTTTGAAGGCTCATATACTCCAGCATCAATTTTATTCTTGATGTTTTTGCAAAACTCCTCAAAATGCCCCGGCGGAATGGGAATCTGACGACACACCCAGGGGATGTGTTTAACTACTGGCATTTCCACTGGTGGAAACTGTTCGTGTTTGAACTGTCCCCTCTCATCTTCCTCCCAAGCAAAGTCTGTATTATGTACCCCAATGAAGTGGTGAGCTAGCTTCACTTCTTCAGGTTCTAGGAACCCGGTGTTGTGACTCTTGTCAACCACTTTCACTCTTTCCTCCGTATAGTAACCATTAGGTGCGAAGTCAGGTGGGTGCATCTCTAGAACAGGCATGTTTGCGAGGATCCCCTACGATCTTCCTTTCTATACGAAATTTTGCAGGTAGTTCACCAAGTATGGGTGTTATCTTTTCTGCAACTGGTTTGTACTTCTTTCCCAACATTACAGATGTAGATTTCTGAGGCGCTAGCGCTTTTTGGACCAACACCTGCCGTGGTACAGTAGGTACTGCAGGTGCGCTAGCTAGGTGGCTAGCTCCTTTTCGCTCGTGAAGCCATTCTGATTTCCCTAGCCTCTGATGCATTAAATTCGCTTTTCAGGGACATTTTGCCCTGCTGTAAACGGTCTTCTCTCACAGTTTGGTTTCTTCGGTTTGTTGGATGGCTCGACCTGATTAAATAAACAGATCTTTCTGCCCTCTTCTACTTCCTTCTTGCCCAGATACTGGTCAAGTAGTTCTGAAGCGACATTATCATCTGCAATAACTTCCTGCAACGCACACAAGTATGTGATCTTTCAATCATCAGGTACTGCCTCTAGCCCCTCTTTAGGCATCCCATACCCTACGCATACCAGCTCCCCGCTCTCTTTGTAGTCCCAAGCAGTCATCACTTCTCCCTCCTCGTTGAGTTCATCAAAGAGTTCTAAAAATCCTGGGGCTCCTTCAGATCACTGATAGCTTCCTCTGTGTCTTTATTACCCTCATTATCTAGTGCTGCGACATCCAAAATGTGACCCCTAGGATAAGTCAGCAGTGTCAAAAGCCGTCCTGAGTATGGGTCTGTTAATGTGATGTCCACATCACCGTTCCGCTTGCTCTTTACTAGGGTTTCCACCAGCATGTCGAAGGGACGTCCTAGTAGGAGCTCGTAATGTGCTACCACAACAACATGTAATTGTGCGTATATGCAGAACCCTTTCAAGAATCCTATTGGCATATTCTTCGCCATTCCTAGTGTAGCGTGAGTTTCACTGTTTGCAGATTGCATGGTAATCGATCTGGAGGTATCCCAACCTAAACCTCTCTTTTCCGCAGCTCGCTGGCTGATCAACAAGATCTGTGACCCCGAGTCTAAGAGTGCCTCAATATGCTTTCCTCCTAGAACCGGATACAAATAGTGTAGGGCTGCTGACAGGCTAGGCACGGGCATCCGAATTGGCTTCGGTTTTTCCCCCTGCTTTAGTGAGTCAAAATACTGTACCACAGGATCCTGCATGATTATGCTGCCTTCTTCCAATTCATGTGTAGAGGATGTCATGATCTCAGGAAACATGTCCAGCATCAACACCCCTAGCACCTCGCCATCATCTCCTAGCTTCTCTAGCGTGGTCTTTTCCATCCTTATATTCAGCCCAAACTCCTCCTCGATGTCCTTGGTTTCATCAGAAGATTCATCACTCTCCTTGTAAACTCTCTGGGGCATGAAGGTTTGAACCCTTGGCACCAGTACGTGGCCTTCTGTGTTCTGTACAAAATTTGGACATCTGGACTTGGATATGCCAACAGCTAATGCCTTTCGTATCTTTGGATTGCTATCCATCAAGTCTCCCAGTTTGACTGGAACTGTGATTTCTCAAATCGACCCTAGCAGACCTTCAGTGGCCTGGTCTTCAAGCTCTGTATTCCTAGGGGCTTGGGTCCTTCGTTTAAACATAGTCTTATCAATGCTAGTCGAGTTTTCAGATGGCCGTTGAGGCAGAACTTCACAGGTGGGTGGGTCCCTTAACGGCTCAACATCCTTGAATGGCAGTTCAAATCTGACCGCCTTTCCAGGTGGGACTAGGTCCCGCTCATCTTCCGAGTCCTCGACATCCTCCACTGTTACCCTAGCTATACATTTGGGTTCCCCTAGTGGCCTAGCTTCTGCTCGGCTCACAGGTTCCCTTGTATCTTTCTTCCCTTTAGGGTTCTTTGTCTGCCTCTCAATTACCACTTTGACCTGCCACTTTCCGGGTATAACATGTTTCGATTCCTCAGGAGGCTTCTTCCGTGGATTGGCCTCCTTCCTTGGATTCAATGAAAACCTGAGACATTCTGCACTGGTCCTGAAGCCCTAGTCTGCACGAACACTGACTGACTAGCAGGTCCAGAATCCGGGATTTCCTCAGAACCGAAATAAATGTCCATAATCTCATCATAGTTGTGACTGTTATAATTTTGTCCAACAGCCCGATGGTTATAATGGTCATGCGCCTTCTCCCTAGGAGACTTGTGTATCGGTTCCCTAGGAACTATTTTCCCATTGAAGAATGCTAGTTTCCCTCCCGTTAGGGTGATAATTTCTTTGTCCAGGTTGGCCTTTCAGTCCTCACACTGATCAATGAAATGCCTCCCCTATAACAATAGAAACAATTATTGTTCCTAGGAGGTTCGGCACGGTTCCTAGCAAAGGCTGAGACTGGATTAGGATACGTGTGGGCCGGTGCAGAGTGACTAGGAGGTGCTGGACGAGTGTCCAACGCTATCTGTAACTTTTGTGTCTCCCTACGCTGATCCATTGTGAATTTATCCAGGTGTCCCAGCACTTCCTCAAGACTGCCCTTTATTTCATGAGCCAACGTCTCTTTCAGTTGTGTGTTGTCCTTCGCACGACCTGCCTCTAACTTGCCCACTTTCTCTGTTAGTTGCTTACTAGTTGGTTGAGTGTCCATGTCAGCAACGGCCTCTGGGTCGGCTAAACAGCGAGTAACCCGGCGAGAACCCCAACCAGGAGAAACCCGATAGACGCTAATAGCTCGTGTGTTCCCCGAGCAGTAGGACCAGTCGTACGGCGTCCTCCCTAGGAGGCCGTATGTCGTAGGTCGGGATGCGAGGCGGAACCCGGAACGAGTCGAAGAGGGTGTGATATCCACTCAGGTACAAAACCCGAGGTGTGGATACAACCCGTAGTACGGTGCGAGGGAAGCGGGACAGAGTGGAGACAATGCCTATGTCAAGCCAAGGTAGAAGCCTGAGATTAGACGAGGGTAGAATCTACTGTACATGGAGATTCTACCGTGCTTATATAGGCTTCTAATAAATTAGAGCGATCGCGGTCAGTCGCGATCAGTTCCGGCAACGTAGCGTTAAGGAGCATTAATGCTGATGCTCCTGGACTCCTTTGTGTTGGTTTCCGTGGCATCGGTGGACCTAGGAGACCCGACGTTCGGGTTTCCTAGTCCCTAAGTGTCATCGTCTCCAGTGGTTCAAGCCCCGATCGGGTTTGCAACCACTCCTGTACTCCGTGTACTCTCCTGTGTCAGCCTTTTGGTGCGTCCGGGGACTAGAATCCGTCTGTACGGGTTCCTAGTCCCTAACGTCTTCTGTGTTCCGTGGCGCAGACTCCCTGAGTCTGCGGCTTTAGAATCCGAGGCCGGGTTTCAACCGTGAGAAGGTCACGTGGCGGCGTCATGAGAGTCCCGTGCCGCTAAGACGCGTCTGTATCCATACGGACGCGTCGCGCGAAAAAGGAGAACCCGGGCGATTCATGACAGTCCACTTCCGTTCCTTGCAACATAACTGCAGCTTTCTTTTTATCCTCTGTATAAGGTTCTAGCTCATAATACGAGCCAGCTTCTTCTTCACACAAGGTGGTCGCTACTTTGATTACATCTGTCCAGATATATCTGTCGTTGTTATCCACTTCAGGGGCCTCATAGGTTTTTCCCCAATTGGTGGCTACACCTTCCTACTCCAACTTGGCCTTCTTGTACAAGCTCATTGCTCACAACTGCTGTCGCACTGCTTGTGCGAAATCAGGGGACAATCCCGCTAGGAAGTTCTTGGTAGCATCTCTGTTAGAGATCTGCATTGTTGGTGCAAGCAGTTGCCCTACCATCGCTCAGAACTGATGTATGTAGCTTTGTAGGCCACTGATATTGGTTATCCATATGGGCTTTTTGTGGGTCTTCTTAACAAATTTCTCTAGGGCTCTGATAGATCCCTTTTCCAATTCCTTGAACTCAGGGTAACTCTCTCAGATCCTAGCTCTGAAGTTGTGCCACAAGCTGTCCGGCGACTCATTGAGTATTGCTTTCCACTCTTGTTTTGTTTTGTAATCACAATAATGTATGGCAATTTCCTTTTTATCTTCCTCAGTTGTTGCTCCAGTTTTCACAATCACATCTTCAACGGTGTCTAGATACCCTGGTAGGGCATCTGCTTCTCCTTCAAACTTTAGGATGTTCTTTCTCCAAGTTGCGGGTAGCTTAGTACAATCCATTGCAGGTGGTTTGTTCTCCAAATTATCAACTGGTTCTAGTGCGGTTTGCACTAGGGGGTTCTGAACAGGGTTTACTGTCTCAGGAATTGGCTGTACTGGTGTCAACGGTGCAGGGTTTATGTTCTGACTGGCTAGTGAGTTCGAAGCACTGTTACCCATCTGATCGAGGTTTCCTTCTGGAGATGATAAGGGGGACAAAAATCTGTTGCTGAACGGCAACTCTTTGTTTCCTTGGTTTGGTTGCTCGTCAGAGATCTGAGCTACTGAGGTAGAAATAGCTAGCTCACACTGCAGGCATATACCATGGCTGTGGTTTCATGGCATAGGTGTGACACTTGCCATGGCATTGCACTTGCACGTCTAAAAGAACAAAGGGAAAGTGATGAGGCAACAAAAGAGATTACAATTCACACATCGGATCTTTCGGTGATATCGGGCGAGTTGTTTCAAACTTGAGTGGATGGGAAATGGAGTGCGACACTCGAAAAAAATGCCACGAGAAAGCACGGGTAGACATTTAGTCAAGGTAGAGTCAAGCACAAACCGGTAGATTATTCTTTTCTCAAGATCAAAGAGGATGGATAGCCTTTCAGCTTCAATCCATCTAAAGAAATAGAAACAGCGCGAGGTTAAATTAGACTGTCTTAGCAACAACATTGCGAGTTCCCTTTTCCCTGGCCAGATCCCAGACCTTTCCCACTTTGCATTCACGACTCAAAAATTATCTTGCATAAACTTGTTAAATAGATGGATCTGAATGTCCAGAGAATGATTGCGATCACTAACAGGGAAAAGGTGTGCAGATTCTACCTATTGTGAGACCTAGACACAAAATCTCCAGGTAATCCTCATGAGAATTGTATACCAGGGCCCTTAGGCTCTTACATTTGTCCAGGTACAATTTCCTTGGATGTGTTTTCAGGGGTCCCATCACTCAGCATTCGGCAAATCCTGATTGCAAACATGCCGCGCATCGTGCCAGTTAGCTGGCAGCAACAGCCGAGTGCTCCCTTTGTTCTCACAGACACCCAAGACCAATGCCATGGCAAATGCCATGGCAAGTGTCAGACATAGGCCATGAACCCACAGTCATGGCCCTTGCCCCCAGTGTCATTGCTTTTGCTAGAATTTCTAGTTGTACGCGACCGTTCTGTTTTGCGCTTTGGCCAAGAGACTGGTTCGGGTATAAGCCCTCTAGCCGATCTTTCCGCCATCATTACAGTTGGGTCATGCTCCCAGAGATGATACTGCTCTAGAAGACTTCTTTGACCAGGTTTATTCAACCCGTTCAGATTCGATCTGGTTTGTCTTTTAACATTCAACAGATCAGGTCACAGGAGTACGTGCTTGACTGTTACCTATTACACAGTGCATTATTAAAGCGACTTGTATCAGCCTAGTGTTTCCAAACTACATGTTTGAATCAAACTGGACCCTTGTGGTGGGCTCCAGATGAAACGGTGCACTTCTTATATGACTAGGAATAGCTAATTGATAGGTATTGTGAACAAACACCCAAAACAACCAACCACAACCAATCTACCTCCAAAGATCCAAGTGCTTCTCTTTGTGAGTTCGGGTTCGGGCTGTAATATGCGACCAGCAGGTTTGAACAAATACAAGTTTGATTTATAGGCTTCTAACAACACACTCTACAACATACTAGCAATTTGCAACCACCAACAACAACACTACTAGGAACCTAGGGATGATCTGGGGGTTTGTTTATATGGGGTGGATACAAGATGGCTGGACCGCTAGGTCGAGAACACCAGGGCAGAGGTTTGTAGGTTTGTGAAAATCCTTGCCTTAGGCAACCTAAGGACTACTGAGGCTAACTCCAAATGATTTCAAGTCTCAAACGGCAAGACTCTCCTTGACTGCCGACCTATTCCTTAACGAAGAACAGGAACCTTTCTGCTTTTATCGGCACTAGCTCACTACAAGTGTCCAGCTAGTGACCCAACACACTACGACAGAGCTTCCATCTATATTGGGGTGAAGGCAAAGTAACTGACAAGTTATAGCCAAATAGAGGTGGGGTCACCTAGTTCATCTTCTACTTTATAGGGCTCGAGGCAACACACAATCCACCTAGCAAGCGATCCAACACACTATGACAGAGCTTCTGTCTTGTCAGGGTGAAGGCAAAGTTACTAGTGCAACTGAAGTTGGGTCTCAAAGAGAACACCCTTATTTTATATGTGGAGGTCTGCTAGAACCAACAACATGAAATCCTCAACTCAATCACTCAATGTTCCAGAGTCAACAGTCACTAATTCCAATAAAGACTACTATCAGTGAAGTGCATTCCAAACTTCACTAACAACCTGAGACCACTGCCACTAGTGTCACACAAAATAGGGGTGTAATCATCAGGAAAAACATACTTTACAAACTTCCCCCTAATTTCCTCCAATTTGGTTCCCCAATTCCAAAGAGGGCCAAGATGGTCCAAGATGGTCCAAGATGGTCCAATTCTGTCCAATTCCGGGAAATTTCAAGGCAATTCTCTTGTGATCTGAGGATTACTTACAAGTGAGAGCAACATTTCGACAGAATTGAATAGAAACAGGTATATAGACAATTATCTCGGGAAGTTGAGGGGTACGGTTGAGGTTGTGTGAATATATAAAAATCGAGTCTAAGTCATATTCGGCCGGCCCTAATGTTCACATGGCGGACCTTGAAGTCCGATCGACTGATGGCAACAAGATGGCGATGAAACGCGAGAGCGCAACCCGTGACCTGTCAAGGTGGTTTCCTTTGATCCCACCTTTCTCTTCCCTCCGCCATCTCCCTTCATTCGACTTTATCCTACCGCATTGCACTGGGCACTATCTGGCCCCGTCTTCCACCCAGTCTTCCCTGTGCTCATGAGTTGTGCTCAGGTCGGTACCTGCATGCACATAGCATTGCACAAGGCTGCATTGGATGTGTCTGCATGCAGACTCTTACCGCCTGCAACGTGCATGGGAAACAGGTCAGCTACTCCCCATAAACATGAGAATACCCGCTCACTGCTGGATAGGTTAATTTCAGAGGACTGCCTTCACTGTGAGTACCCTATGTACGTCGTCATTCTATCTTTTCTCTTCGCTCACTGACCCCACTTCCTTTTCAGCTTACAGCACCTTCTTTCGACTTGCCGCGATACTTCTCTTGATGGCAGTTGCTTCTCTCGTACCCACGGCAAATCTCGGTACATGGATCGCTCCAACATCGATCCAGTACACTCCATTATTTTCTAGTCAGTTGCAGATTGGATGCACCCTGTCCCAGAGCCCGGAAATGTATCCGTCTTTACCTCTCCAACTTAAACCTCGACTGACTTCTACAATTCTAGCTGTTCCTCACAGGTGTCATGGCCCATGATGACATATATGTTATGACCAAGGTACGTGCCGCAGTTCCTGATTTTTCCCACCGGTCTCATCTCCACACAGGCCACGGCGGATTTCAACCCGCAATGACCGTCAATTTTCACTGTTTACCATAATCCTTAGTACGTCGTTCTCAGATATTCTTTCATAATTCTGAATTCTTACTGTTGCTTTTTTTGCCATAGTGCAGGAACAAATTTACCACTCGCTGTGGGATCTATCAGGTATGTCCGGTTATCTTTCTATTCTTCTGTGATAGGACTGCTGTCTATCATTGTCATCGTGTGTAGACTGGCTCGGAGACGGTCAGACGGGTGTATTTGTCATCATAGATTATGCTGTACCCTAGTTGATTGTTTAATTCAAGTATCTTCCCATGTTTTCAATATGTGCTGTCGAGCCTACCCAGCCAGCAACTGCCTGGAAACCAACGGCAAATGGAAGGTAATGTAAGGTAATTTGCCTCCAAGCTGGAGGTAATTTAACGGGGGGATCCAAAGCGAGGCAATCGAGGCAATCAGAGTAATTCGGTCCAAAAAAGTCCAAGTTGGGGAGAATTTGTGGCAAACCCGCCAAATTGCCAGGGGAGCATTTTCCTGATGATCTCTATCAGAGGCCACCTGCACCAGCTTCATACTCGACCAGGGAGTGCTAATCTGAGGTGCTAGTCGCTCCTGTGCTCCCTTTATACTACTAGGTTACAAATACATGTGAAAAGCGAGCTGGATAATACAATAAGCAATATGAGGTGATTCAAGATGAACAGCCAATGAGACGACTGCCATTTCGTTTTAGAGCCATCCTGTGATGTGCTAGGTCAGCCTCGCTGATGAGCTAGCAGCCTATTTGTGGGTATATTGCAGATCCTGGGCACATCATCTATAGCCAAGGATTGTAATTAGTCACCTGGGGTTACAGCCAGTGTTCTAGGTCATCTCTCTGTGTCAGAGTGTCAATCCATCACATCCAGACAACCCAGTGTTGCAACCGACATCATAGGTCATCTCTGTTTGTCAGAGCATTGATCTATCGCATCTAGAAAACCTGGGGTTGCAACCAACATCATAGGTCATCCCTGTTTGTCAGAGTGTTGATCTATCTGCCTGTAGACAACCCAGTGTTACAACTGGTTGCCTAGGCCATCTCTATTTGTCAGAGTGTCGATCCATCACATGTAGCTCCACACCAATAGCCTTCCTGCTATTCCACTCGAGCTAGCCGCCTACATTAGGCCCTAGCTGTCATTTCACATCTCTCATGTGTCCATAGCATTGCATCTTTATGGTCCTAGCCGGTCCTAGCCGGATCTCTCCGCCTGGCACCGCCTTTGGCCCTTATCTAGAGATTAGATAGTACAGCCTAGACCTGTGCTGAGCGAATAGCTCAAGACACTGTCCCCTAGCTATACATCCATCATTGATTCCAGTCCACTAGACTATCGCTAGCTCCCTGTCACATCATCTCTCAACTACTAGAGTCTCCTAGGTCTCGTCTCAATAAATGTTTAGGCATTGGTTTAATCCCTGGTGGTTTATACAGTTGACTAGCAGCTAGCACGTCACACTAGTGCAGTCTCATGCTACAGTCAGCAGTTAGGGCTCCCTCTGACTCTCCTTTATATCACCTAACAAGTGGTCTTTGTACTAGCTAGTTTGCTAGTAACAACAGACGTACTAGCTGCTTCCCATTGTATAAATACTGGTCATAGGAATCGCAAAATTAGCACTAGATGCCATGCATTTATGTTATGCCGTTTCAATGGAATGCAGATTGGGTCAGCTGGTGGCTGTGTATACCAACACTGGCTCTGTATATACATAGTGTGGATCACTCCAGGCCTCAGACAGACAAAGTTATAGTGGAAAGAATTTGAGTGGGAAATTTAGAAAAATTGTGAGAGTTCTGCATTTCAATTTGGCAAGTGAACCCTCATGTTGCAATGTTATTTTCACTCAAATGGAGATTTTTTTCAGCAAGTGATTGATTGAGAGATTGATGACTAGGGTTGATTTAATATACTCAGTTTCCTGTAAACTTTGGGATCCACTTAAAATGAAATCAACTCTCAATGGAACTTGGCTGAAACATTGACTCAGAACTAGAATGTAACAGAATCCGACCATAAGACTTGTGTAAAGAGATTTTGTAGTGCTACCAAGATAGCATTGCAATAAATAAGACATGCCGTTGCACCTCACCAATATTTCACTATAACAATCCATTTTTGACTCCCTGGTAAAGATTTATCTCTCTGCACCAACAGAGAAAATTCTATTGGATAAATTTGGGTGGAGCCAGGGACTTTATGGTGAATGTGGATAGAAAACTATATCTTAAAACAACATGTTATCTTAACAATAACATATCAGTAGGCATCAGGTGTGGCACGTTTGAAGGCCAGTGTTTTGAGGGATCCTTGTTAAAACTTAATGTGGGATTGGGGGGAGGGAGGGCTTGTGGCACTCCAGAATATCTGTGTTGGCTGTCTGCGGTGTCTGCAGTGTTTGCAGTATCACATCTTTGCTATGTATTGAAATTGTACCAATCTGTAATATCCCAACCTGGGCTATCACCCGGAATACTTACTTTAGAGCCTCCACTTGCCGTAAATCCATACCGTAAGCTCTCCAGATTCGGAGTTTACAGTTATGGTTACTATCTGAATCAACCCATAAAGTGGTTATGGTTCAATCCCTATGGGGAGCATGGCCACCCGGCCCAATGCTGCCCTCTACGCGGTGTGGCGCTTGCTAGATTAAGAGCCCCTGAAATTGGGGATAGACTCTTTGATGTTGTGATGTTCTTGGAGATCACTACTGGATATGGTTGCATCTCTGGGATGATATATCATCCACATCTTTCACTTACAGTCTTTGATATATCATGCCTCATCTCTGAGCAGAGACTGCTGATATATATCATGATGTTATTATCCACTGCAAGAATTAGCACTAGGTTATATTATAAAGAACTGATATGCTGAACGATGTGCTCCAAACTAAACCCAAACAACACACTTATCACCCAAATACAACCCAAGTCTTTCCGAAATAAGCGGTGAGGCCTACGGAAATAAGACTAGGATCGGAAATAGGCCGATCAGCGAGCGCAAGAGCCAAGATTCAGATGAGTGGTAGTCCCTTTACAGGTCCTAACAAGGTTGAAGGGAAGGTATGTGTTTCCCTTAGATGAACCTTCACTACAAGATATCACCAGGAATTGACCTGAGCGATAATCGAGCGGTGGAAATAAGATGGTTTAAAAGTTTTGCAGCTTATGAGACAGCAAGAGTTGAGAGTGGTGGTAGTGGTGGTGGTGGTGTCGTCCAACGACGTGCAGGAGACCTCAGATAGGTCGACAATATAACAATTCCAAACGATAGAAAGCCCAAAGCTTATTTCCCAAGTGCCGATGACGGTAGCTGATTCCAAAACACAATTCGATTCCCAGATGATAGATAGCCTCAATCACGTCCAAGACGTTTCCAATGCCCTATTCCTTATTCCAACTTAAGGTTTCCCGATGTTAAAGTCCAACGACAATACACACTGAGCCAACCCCAGAAATAGCCCAATCGCAAGTGTTCAGCCTACTAATACACGGGTGATTCTGTACCCTACTCGAGATAATGTCCTGACTACTTATACAAACCCCAAAATCATATGCAAGTCCAAGAACGAAATAGAAATTAGTAAAATAGCCCAAGTTCCCCTTCCTCAGCCGTTTATCTGTCGGAAGGGCTCCCGCGAGCGTATTGCCATTGGTTGGTGAACAGGACGATCGTGATGTCCGCTTGAGCGGTGTTGGTCAGCCTAGGGGTTTGAAACCCTCAGTCTCTTGGCTGACTGATACCGAGTCGTTCGTCCTATTTCCCGTTATCCCTGGTCCTCTCCCGCCTTCGTTGACCATCGGGTAATGTTCTCCTGGCCTCCAGCTCCTCGTAGATACCCCTAGTGAGACTTGTCCCAGAAAGGGTTCTTATTTCCCCAACTCCGTCTGCTCGGAATAAGAACAATCCCATCAGATCTCCCTAGCCGACCTTCGCTAGTCCCGGAACTTCACCGGAACGTATATCCCCGGGCCTTGATGTCTGTCACATGGAAGGCGCACGGCCTATTGGTGCAGAAATAAGACTATTCCCGCATGCCCTTGTTATCAGTATGTCCAGCTTATTCCATCATGTGGGAATAAGACCAGAAATAGTCTCTAAAGAGGTTTGTGGGCTACACATTCCTCTACCGTTTTCGAGGCGAGCACTGTCAGTCCGCAGGGTAGTTCCCTACCCCTTCTACCCATTACTCTGTGATCACAACCCATCTGGCTATACCGAGACCGTATACCAGTCCTTAGAAACAAGCCTATACTGTAATCCGACTATTCCTAAAACGTGCAAAATGTGCGGTGTTTATGTATAGACGGATTCCAGACAGTTCAACGCTCAGGAACCACCTAGGGCTCTGAACCGACCGGAAAACGGAACACCCGTCAAAAAAACAGTCGTTTTCTGGCAATGTACAGGCCCACCCGTCTGTATAAGGCAATTCTGAGAGTGGAAAACGGACGGGTTCTGTCTGTCGAACCCGTTACGGCTGTTTCGACAGATGCTTATTTCCCTTTTGGGACTTCATCATGGCAGTACTATAATCAAGGCAATGATGGCATGACACAGAACCTGAGCAATTGTGGACACTACTCTGACCCCTCGCACCTCTTTGATTGCTCCCTCTCGGCATGAGAAGCTAAGCCGGCGATGAGTAGTCCATCACACGAGCATGAGAATGACATACCTTGAGTGGATGGTGTATGGTGGGCCATTCAAGGGGCTGCTGGGCCGTGAATGCCGGATCGGACCATGGGCGGTTGGTTGGCCAGCCAGGGCAATGTTTTTATTTTCTGATGGGAAAATTTTCCAGGTTGAAAACACATTATAATTCCTTCTGGAGCATTTGATATGGTACTAACATGCTCTGCAAGTGTCTTTACTGAGATTTTGCCATGCTTTTCGCATTTGGTCGATGCCCCAGCCTATGAGGCGGGGATACTTGAGAATCATGTGCCAATTTCACACCAAAATTCTGCCGCGATCAAGCGCAAATTTTTGGGAGATGACAACCACAATGCATGGATTTGCCGATTCAAACACCGGAGCCATCGGACAACAAGGAGGACACGTTGGAGCTGCCAGGACCGTCCAGTGCTGATGAGCGAGAACCCGCAACCTCCCTCGAATACTGTTCTCCATCACTATTGGAGTACTTTCCGGAATCAATCACGACCCCTTTGGGAAGACACCGACTGATTACGCAATTGTGTGGCTGTGCCACCAGGTGTTCTTTCCTTTGTACCGCAGCCGGAAGGTGCTGGATAAATCAGAGAATATTCATGCGCATACAGGACACATATATAATCATTTCTTACTGCGACAGTCAAGCCATACGGGGGGCCAATACCTCAATACGAGATCAGCCTGAAATTTGATCAAAAATTTTGCCTTGGCAAGTTGATCACATATCGTCGCAAGCACTAGATGAGCTGCTTAAAGGTGAGTGAAGACCCTGACTATTTTCGAGTTTGCTATGTCTCCAAATATTTCTAGATTTATCGCTGCCAAAGTATGCGCCGCAATGCGGTGTTCAAAAATCAGTCTGTGTCTTCCTGATGGGGTCGTGATTACTAACAGACCATATACGGATACTTACTTGTTTGTCATCTGTTTCTGGTCTGTAACAGAGACTACCGCTTGGGGTCGCCTTAGTTATGATACACCGGCAACCCCGGGGTCCAATTCTGTCTTCTGCAGCAGTGCCACGTGTCAAGGTCCCCTCCTTCGCCCCCCTGAGCCTTCTGGTCGATGCTCGCATAAACGCTCCAGCCCTGCTGTTCGAGGGTGCTCAGCAAGTTGAGGACAAATTGCCTTGCCGCCACTGTCACAGGCGATTGATCAGCGTCAAATCAACATCACAAGGCAACAAATCAGGCAGTAGGTAGGTACTCACTCGTCTCCCCGCCTGTCGCCAACCATGGGTATCCCAACATCTTGACTTCATGCACACCTGCCACCCCAGCATATGGACGGTCCCTCTGCAGTAGGCCAGCCCGCCGGCTCAGCTCCACAATCGCCTGTCGCATGTCGTCGGGCGCATCGATCAGCTTCAGCCGGTCGCCCATGCTGAACGACACACACATCCAGTCACACCGCGCCGGCGCGGGGGCCTGGTGACGGAATACCAAGTTGTCGAGGTCCGAGACCTTCTTGCTGATATCGGTCGCGATGGTTAGCACCCAGCCGGCGTCGAACAGTGCCTCGAGCGTGCGGGACATGAGCCGCCGCGCATGCGCGCCGTCCTCGCGGTGTCCGTGCCACGGGTAGCCGCGCAACTTGAACTCGTGCGCGCCGTGGTATGGGCTCTCGGATTGCAGGCCGCGCGGCCAGTGCGAGGTGATGGTGTTTCGCATCAGGTCGCGAATGTCTCGGCCGAAGCCGAGGAGGCGGAGACTATACAGTATTGCTACATTAGCGTTTTTGCACGCCCAGACTGGGGAGGGAGTAAAGACAAACCGGTCGCCCATGTGTAAGGAAACAGATGCAAATGCGGTGTGGGAGGGCGGATGCTGCACGAATGGGGGCAGCATATCTATGCTTTTGCTGCCCTCTATGCTCTCCTTGCCCTCCTTCTCCTTTACACTGTCAAACATGCTGGCAATTGAGAAAAGGATGGTGTGGGTCTTGTGAGCGCTGAGCCAAGGTTGCCAGAACAACGGCCTTGGCGCTGATGAACAGGCAGATGGGCTGATGAGATTTGTAAGATCTCGGATAAATCTATTTGACAACCCCCTTGCCAGGTTCAATGGGTTGCCAAATAGCAACAAGACAGACCTCCGCTTCGCTCCGGCATCAAGACAACAAATTAATTTTGAACTGCAATGTACAGGACAGTAATGGCGCAATATATGTAGTTCACAGTGAAGGAGAAACAGTCAGAGAAGAGTAGGTAATAGCTTCACAGATTTGAGAGGTTAGAGTTGGAGTCCAGAATCAAGTTGGTGAGGACGGAAACTGAGGGAGGCCCAAGGACAGGCAGGAATCCGGACTCACATGCTGTAGAACTGTTTTGTGAGGATTTTGGAGACTAAGAGGTGAAAGTGAGCCATAGTCTTTGCAGCACCGAAAAGAAATGCGTGTTCTGCGATACAATGAGAAAATAGAATCCGAATCAAATTAACCCCACTACTACGGACCATGATGGTGCATGTTCGAAGTCAATAGCTAGTCCAGCCCGCACAGATTAATTTCCAGGAATGATTATATCAACAGTAGAAGTTGAGGGGGAAAAAAAACGGCACAGCGGACAGAAATGTTCCAGGGCGGAAACAGCGAGGCCATGTATTGTTCAAAATTCGGAGCTGAATGAATTTGGAAACACAGCGTAAGAACCGTGTGATCTGAAAGATAATGAAACCGACCACAGCATTGAAATCTTGTCCAGGACTCTGTTGGTTCGCGATGATGATGATGATAAGTGATTCATAAACCAGCAGGAATGATAGAACTCACCACAACTAATACCGGGAATTAATCGTTGCTATCGGAACGAACCAGACTCGCTGACCCAGGTTGGTTCCCTGTTTTGCAGCAAGCAGTACGCATCGTAACATTGCGGAAATTGGGGGATAATCCAGCACAAATGAGACGTCCATAAGCCCCGTAGATATCCAGATCTTGAGCGATTCCGTTGGAGCACTTGAGCCGACATTTATCCCGCCTTGAGAGCTTGCAAACATGCACTTGAGAGGACTCCACACTTGACGGATTAATGCAGATAGATATTTGAACAATATGCATATCACCGTCCGTTGGGGGTATGGGAAGAGGGCAGGAGGGCATGAGAGAAATGGAGCAGCCGCTGTTTAAGTAGAAAGAATGCGATGCGGGACTACGTGGCTCCCCGGCATGTTAGTAATCTAATTGCAACTGCGGTGAACTGCGCCCAGTACAGAACAACTGTGCAGGGGTCAGCTGTTACTGAAAGGCTGTGGTACTATCGACATATTGGGCATGCGAAAGCTCACTGGGAACTGTTGAGGGTACAGGGAGCTTAGATCAAAAGTTGAGAGGAAGACTGCGCCGGAGAGCTTGAGCGGGTTCAAGGCACAATGAAGACCAAAAAGGTGCACACAGACGGACGAAACATACAGTGCACAACTGCGGAAGATTTCGAAAGTGGAACGGCGCAGTGCGTAGTGGGTCATGGGATGTGTATACCGTGGATATTGCTGTCGACAAAGGGGGATAATTGTGGCAGAAGACAATAGAAAGAAAGAAGCAGCGAGGATATATGGGGATGTTGCACAGGTTTCGTAGGATATCGTTAAAGAACGGTTGATCATCGCAAGGTCAGAAACCCGTCGCTGTTTATGTAAATTAAATGTTCAGAGAAGAGGGGGCGAATATTTCGGCCTTAGTAGGGAAGTTTGGCCTTGGCCAGAAGCCGTCGCTCGATCCGTGAATGAATATGGGATACGGCGGCAATTATCGAGGCAGGCTAGGCTGTGCCGGGGTTCGAAATCAAGAAATCTTGGTCCGATGTGTCGGTCCATGGTGTTGACTTGCTTTGAAATATTTTTAATTCTCACATTGCGGGATGAAGGCAAGGTCAATATTCCGGCGAACGAAGGATCGTCTTCAATTCTTGAATTTGACGAAATGCAACTCGTGCGGAATGATCCGATACTCGGAAGCAGTTCGGTGGGGCACTGTTGAGTTTGTAAATAGAAGCAAAATAAACACTGTACAGCGTAAGATGTACATGCGTAGGTAGCGTAAAAGGATGATTGATTTGCTATTTATTTAGGAAATTAAATTGAATGACAGCGACTCGTACAGTTACAACCAGGGCCGCTACTATCCAACACACAGATTTTCCCCCACGCCCAAATTCGAACACGCCGCATTTATCTGGGGATTCAACGCGTTCAGCCGCGCCTGTGTCACGCCCTGCGACTTCACGATTGCCGCACACGAGTCCCCGGAAACGACCGTGTACACCTTCGCACACGCGTTCCCCCCGCCTCCGACGCAATACGCCGCCGCGAGCTGGATATTCGTGCACCCGACGTTGATCTCGGGGTTCCAGCGCAGGAAGTCCGCCAGCGCGATGTGCGCGCTCGTGTCCATTGCAGTGCACGTATCGCCCGAGACCACGGTGTGGTATGAGGTGCAGTTCGCGAGGGAGCCCGCGGCGAGGTTGGATGGTGGCCCAGTCGTAGTGCTGTTGCTCGACGCGACGCAATACGCCTCCGCAAGCGCGAGGTTCGTGCAGCCTGAGTTGATCTCGGGGTTCATGGCGATGAATTGAGCAAGGGTCAGCGTGAATTTACTCTCGATACTCGCGCAGCCGTCGCCGGAAACCACCGTGTAGTATTTTGTGCAGCCCTGCGTGATAGTCCCTTGCGCGACGTTGGATGGTGGCCCAGTCGAGGTGCTGTTGCTAGATGCGACGCAGTAGGCCTCCGCGAGCGCGAGATTGGTGCAGCCAGAATTTATCTCGGGGTTCATGGCGGTGAACTGCGCGAGGGTAAGGTTGAACTTGGTCTCGATACTCCCGCACCCATCACCAGAGACGACAGTGTAATACTTGGTACATCCCGCAGTAATCGTGCCTGGCGCAACATTCGCGGGCGGCCCACTGGAGGTGCTATTGCTCGATGCAACACAGTACGCCTCCGCGAGCGCCAAATTGGTGCAGCCCGAATTGAGCTCGGGGTTCATGGTGATAAACTGCGAAAGAGTGAGGTTGAACTTGCTTTCGATACTCGCGCAGCCGTCACCGGAAACAACGGTGTAGTATTTCGTGCAACCCTCCGTGATCGTGCCCGGCGCGACGTTCGCGGGTGGGCCTGTGGGGGCGGACGTATCGGGCGCATAGATCGAGAAAACACAATACGCGAGGCCGAGTACGATGTTCGTGCACTGCGCGTTGATGCCAGGGGTTGAGAGACAGGAACAGCGTATTATCGATGAAGAATTTGGACTCGACGCCAGGGCAGGTATCGCCTGCGGAGATGGTGTAGTACTGTGCACACCGGGTGGTCGTGACGTTGGGGGCGACATTGGCTGGAGCAGGCGCGACCGGAAGCGTGTAGTTACCCCGCGGGAATACCACGCAGATGGAGGTTCCTGCGGTAGGAGGCGACGCCGCCAGCTGAGGGTTCCAAATGGCGAGTTCGGTGGAGTTGAGGCCGGTGGTATTGCTGATGGTCGATATGGTGTCACCGGACTGCAGATAATGAGCGGATGATCAAGGTGTTCGAACAATGAATGGCTTACCGCAACACTGTAATAGTAGCCGCATGCTACCGTTCGAGTACCAGGCGCAACGTTCGTTGGAGCAGGAACCCCGGCAGCCGTGAGGGTCTGGGTTTCCATCGCTGGCGTATATGACACTGAAGGGATGGGGTACTGGAAAATTGTCGCGCTGGTGTAGTTGGTCGTTGGAAGCGGGGCGGCCGACGTCAACGTAAAAGGAGGGTAAGGAGCGACACAATAATAATAATCTAGCCAAAGATTCGTGCAGTTGGCATCGATTTCTGCACACAGTTAATTGTCTGCGATTGACAACGAAGAGGACTAAACACACCAGGATTCAAGGTAAGGAAGTCTGGAAGGGAGATACTATTTGCCAAGACGACCGTGTTGCAGACGTCGCCTTGTTGAACTTGATAGTACTTTCCGCAGTTGCTCGTCGTTCCGCTAACGGTCGGAGTAGGGATGGGTGCAAATGTCGTTGGGGTACCGGAGGGATTGTTAGACGTGGAAACACCGACCTGAAATCAGTTAATCGCCATCACGATGCATGACGAACCAAACTTACATTCGGGAACCCGCCGTTCGGCGTCAAACAAATGTTCTGGCCCACTTTACTGGACAGAAGCTGGCAGTACGTTCCAAGATCGGGGTTAAAAGACTGAAGCTGGGTCGTCGTGATCTTCGTCCCAGTCACGGAGGCCGATTTGTCTGCAATACTGTCGCAGGTGTCGTTCGCGGCAACCTGGTACGTCTGGCATGCCTTGAATAAACACAGCTTGGTGCCAGCTGTGATCGAGCAGTCCGATGATCCCACGAGGAAAGGGTTGGAAGAAAGTATGGAATAAACTGTGACACTATTTGTCTGAGCGATGGCAGAGCAGGTCGTGTTGGCCGCCGCTGTAATGTTACGTCCTGCCACAGCGCAATCCGCGGCGGGGTCTGTCGAGGGGCCAACACCAAAGGGTGGGGTGGTGATTGTACCTGAGCCTGGCGCGGTAACGTTGTAGGAGGAGAACTGACTAGAAATCGAATATATTAGGCGGTGTTGCAAGCATGAATATAATTAATTGTACGCACCTTCCGCAGATAGTGATAGCGGAAGAAAGGAGCTGGGCAACAGGGATCGAGTACGTGACCGGGTTCGAGAGCGTAGCGTTCAACGTCTTGAGAGTGCAGAACGTGCACAGCTGCGTGGTGGGGAGCGAAAGCAGACCACCACTGGAGTTGAAAGACGCCAGCATAGGCTCGCAGAACTGGCCAGAAGTGGGGTCCTTCAGGCACTGAACGGTGTATGGACCCGCGATCGTATCCACCGCCAGAGAAGGAAGATACGAGACGTTATTCGACCCGGAAATGCCGAAATTTTTGCAGGCCGAAACGACATTCGCCCTGTAGCTCGCGAGGGAAGCGGTACACGGGGTGGTGCAGACGGTAGCCAGGTCGTTTATCAGGAGGTATGGATAAGAACTGGTGGAGCGATAAGCATTGAATATTGAACTCAGGCTAGTTTTTTCATCAAAAGTCACACCTCATCAGCGGAACGGTGGAGTTGCATGCCACGCTAGCGGTTAAAGCGGCAGCGCAGGCGGACGACGGCGCCGGGGACGTAGGGAGACTGTCTGTGGTGTAGATTTGAAACGAGCTGGTTGAGCCATCTGCGTAGCCACCGGTGCCGTTGGTTGCCGCGTCCACAACAGGTCCCAGACTCAGATCCACGTTGGCTATGTGAGGGTCTGAGTCCACCGCGACGCCTGTACTATTAATGCGTGAGGCCGCTAGCTGTTGTAGGAGCGCATCGTGGAACGCTTTGTCCTGTGCCGATTTGATGTGGTTTATCGCTTTGTGGAATCGATTTGACGATGCGGAATGGGAAATCAGTAGCGGGACGAGGAAGGATAGACCGCGCATGATGAGCGAGGGGGAAAACTGGAATCACCGCGGTCTATATGTGAACCAAGGGTGAGCACGGACTATTCAAGGGCCGTCTATTATTGGGAATTGAGAACAGACCGGCTGGAACGGGGCTCGAGATCCAGGACCCTTGGCACCAGCTATGCGCCAAGAAATCAATATACCGCCCAAATGCCGCCCGAATTGATCTCCATTCTTGCGAAGGCCTTCACAGAAAGGGTTGCGGCAATCCGAGCTGGCTGTTGACGGGAAAAAAGAGATGCCATTCGGCAGCGACATCTGTCAACTGTCTATGGTGGTTCCTTGAAACAATTGTTTCGGCCTCCCGAATAATCGTTTCAACCAGACTGTGTGGCACATTGCTCCCAAGCCCAACTCGAAGTCAGCTGAAAGTTCGTGAGTGGGGCCACTATCCATGAAGCAAGAGGGAAGCCTGGAAGCACGTGGCACCCATCAACTGGCATCAATTGATCCGAGCCGCATCTCTTCTTTGCCCCACCATGTCGCCCCTACAGTTCGTACGGGACAATGAAATCTCGGGAGATTGAGCCGGTCACCTACAATTTGACCATCCCTGGCTCTGGACTCCTTTTTCTTTCGCGAATTCGCTATCTCCGACGTTGGCCGTACAATCAATTTACTTGTGGCTTAGCGATCACACACCGCGACGAGTACGGGTATCCTAGGGTGGTTTGGGGTCTCACTTATGCGATCTCCGAGAATCACCGTAAATTCATTTGACTGGTTGCAGGATGTCCATACATATATCTTACATCACTGTGCCCGTCGAGTCCATTTCCCTCTCCTCACTGGGAAGCAACTTGAAGGCAGAATATCAGTATGCGACACATTACAATCCTTAGTTTCATATGCAAGTGGTTCCGTTTTTGTTTCCGGCTTTGACTGATTCTTTATAGCCTTTCTCATTACAACTGTCCACTCTCAGTCAAACTCGACAACATTGCCGGTTGGATCATGCACACCTACTATTCCGTGTAGCAACGGCGCCTGTTGCAATGGGGACTCTGGTTTTTGCGGGTGCGTTGTGCCGACCATGCATTTCTCAACCTGTACTCAATTCGCGTTCATCAGTTTCGGGGACAAGTTTTGCAAAAAAGTGGCGGAGGGCGGGCCATGTACATCCAATTGCGATGCACTTGCAGAGTGCGGCCCTGACGCGGCGCCCGCAAATGTACGGTTGTTTCTCAGAGCCATGCATCCATCGTGCTCATTGTTTTTGAAAAGTTCACTTGCCCGTTGAATGTCTGCTGCTCGCAAGTACGCGATCTTTTGCATGAGCAAACTGTCATCTAACATATCGATAGTTTGGATTTTGTGGGACCACCGAAGGTGATGAGATTCGTCTTCCGACTTTCGCAGCATTGTAATATTTTTTAAAGAGTTTTGCGGCGCTGGATGCCAATCCAATTGCAGCCCTCCTGGGCCTGCGTCCTGCGGGGCAGATCAGCAAAGCGCGCTCCACAGGCGAATCGGCTACTACGAGGTGCGAACACAAACGCCTAATCGGCCGTGACTTATTCATTGGTAGGGCTGGGCTGCTACTCGATCATGCTCATACACACCGGAAATGATTTCTGCTGAAACGCTGACCCACAGTGAGTATTCCATCCCTCGGTTATTATTCGGACTCACCATGATCGAACAGTCAACTTCGCCTTCGCTCTGATATCCAACTCCTTCACGATCATCGAAATGTCCCCCGGCGATGCAGCGCTTTGGGCGCGAACCACGGCCTTGAAAAAGAACAATGTCGCACTCAAAGTCTTCCTGTCCATCGGCGGATGGAGTTTCAACGATCCAGTAATAGTTTCCTTTGCCTTGTTTTCCTGCGCCTCATTTGAATATGTTCAGCCAACATCAAACATCTTCAGCCAGCTCGTGGGCAGCGACGCAAACACTGCTACATTCATCGCAAGTACCCTGAACACATTGCAAGCGTATGGGTTTGACGGTATTGGTATGCCTTCCATATACTCATCTTTTCAAGGCTGCTAACGATCTGTAGATGTTGATTGGGAGTATCCAGCGGCCTTCGATCGCGGGGGTGCTCCGGCAGACAAGGTATGTTCCATGCAGGCCGGTGTTGCTCAATCACATATTCTGATTTGTTTCTCCCTCAAGGCAAACTACGTGACTTTCATGTCAAAAGTGAAAGCGGCGTTCAAGCCTCGCAATTATGGCCTCACCTTTACTGCTCCATCGTCGTATTGGTATGGTATTCCTCCCATCTCTCCTAAAAGCAAGCTGACCACGAGACCAGGTATCTTCAACACTTCGATCTCCCCGGCCTAATGCAATATGCAGACTGGGTCAACATCATGAGTTACGATTTGCACGGAGTACGGCTCAGTATCGCTTCTCCTTCGAAATGGAACTGATGAAACGCCTTCAGACGTGGGATGGAACAGATCCGTACATTGGATCCATCGTTCTCGCGCACACGAATCTGTATGACGCATGGCATTCAGACTTCTGGGTTCTAATATTTTACAGGACCGAGATCGAAGACACTCTATCACTGTTCAACAACGTCGGCGTCAATCCCAGCCAAATTGTCCTTGGAATCGGCTTCTACGGACGCTCCTTCCAGCTGGCAGATCCTGGATGCTCCTCACCAGGCTGTGTTTTCGTGGGAGGCGCGGCTCCTGGTGCTTGCTCAGCGAATTCTGGAACTCTAATGTACGTCTCGAATGTGGACAATACCAATACGCGTCCTTTCGATTTGATGCATGCATAACAGGTTCTCTGAGATTGAAACCATCATCACTCAGAACGGGCTAAACCCTGTTTTTGACGAGGCCGCAGCGGTGAAATATATCGTGTGGAATAACGACCAGTGGGTCAGTTATGGTAAGGTTTACAAAATGTGTCCGTGCTCATTCACTCATCGATCCCCCAGACGACGCGCAGACACTCCAAATGAAAGTCCAATTTGCGAATTCCCGATGCTTAGGGGGTACGCTCCCATTTTATGTCCATGGTATCACCCGTGCCCACACACTCTCCAGGCACGATGATCTGGTCCGTTGACCAAGACGACATGCAGTACACGGCTCTACGCGGGCTTTACCCTGACATCGACGTGAACAAACCCTCTGTCGTCGAGTCCGGCGACCAGTGCACAATCACCGGGTGCGGGCAGAACTGTCCCTCGGGCTGGGATACACTAACCACGCTTACCACTAACCCCGCCTCTGCGACGTCGTGCGACCCGAAGTCCCCCGCGAAGCTTTGCTGCCCGTCTGGGAATGCGCCGCAGAACTGCCATTGGACGGGAGGCGGAGGGAGTACGTGTAATCCGGCGTGTGCGGTGGGGGAGCTGACGCTCGCGACTGACCCGGTGGGGGGCGATGGAAAGCCTACGTGTGCGCAGGGGACAAAGGCGTTCTGTTGCCAAACGGGCAGAATGACCCGACTGGGTGTCATGCCACAGGTACGCTGAACCTCTTACCCAGCCTGAGATATTCGACCTTAATGCGTTTCTTATCAGGATGCGGAGAATCAACCTCCGCGTGTGCGTCCGGGGACAGCTTCCTCACCTTTGTCCGACAGGGCAGCGAAGATAACGGGAGCTGCGAAAATCTGAATTCGGACCCGAATGTAATCAATAAGCAACCCTGCCCAACGATCTGTAGCACAAACAACAAGCCTGTTTGCTGTGAGTCTAGTGGTGCGTAATTTTACCAGCCGTCGAAAACACCTCTGACGTGACAACCAGTAATCTCTGCATATCAGAACGTGGGTATTATTGAATTGGTCTTCGTGTTTCGCTCACGTTCCGGGTGTAGTGTCACTGGGTTGGAGACCTGCCCAATTGTCTGAACGCGGCTTGCCCGGCCGGGCAAGTCGGCATTTGTGCGTTTCCCCTTTTCCCGGTGACGAGGTCCAGGCCCTGATACACGGACCACAGTCAGCGATATCCAGGGAGATGCGTCTCAATCCTGCGTCGGAGATGGACGACGGCTTTATTGCTGTAATCCGCCGAACAGCAAGTCTTATTTTCTATCTACTGAAACCAAATTTGTGACCTTGCGACGAAGACGAACAGTTCTTACCGGTTCCAGAACAATGGGTACTGCCCTCACTCGACCCCACTCCTGGTGGACACGGAGTCATTCAGCCGGCGACCTTCACGGTTGACTTCGACGATGTGAGCCAGGTTGTTCCATTCCGAATGAGACACGATTTACCACTCGATATAGAACATAGGCACATCCGATCCTAGCCAGACTGGTGCTGGATCCAGCGGAGAATCTGATGACGGAAAGGAGAATGATAGTCCGGTGGGTATTCTTTAAATTCGTATCGTCATTTAGTTCCATCTTAACTCTCGCCCAGTTCGGAGAAGTATTCATCTCATCGCCAAACCCCGGATCTGTCAGCTCATTGGACCTGGCCTCCGATTGGGTTATCCATGGATGTGACCGCTCAAGTGATCAAGCGCAAGAGGCAAGTCGAGGGTATTTGCCGCGCTTGAACAAAACAACCAACGCGCTTTCAGGTCTTAGCATACTGTTCGAAAGCCTTGGATGGTGACGATTCTGGGTGTGGCCACGTATTCATTGGCCAGGCCGAACACACAGTTGTGCGCTTGCCCAAAACCTGTGGTCTCGGACCATATGCTCGCATTGTCTCGCTGGCTCCCCATGAAGATCAAACTGTTCTGCCCTCTCATCTGCGGAGAGCACTTCCAGACAATGAACTCGTATACTCGCTGAAATTCGACTACAATTTTGCTGCCATTCCTGACGCCAATGGTCCCATTCTGTAAGTAGTTTGCATTTGTGTTCGTCCCGTTGTCTCAATCCGATGACCAGGATGCGAGCAGACGTGGTATGTGGCCAATTTTAATTGTACCTACTTCCTTTGACGTCTCCTCAGACAGATATGCCCGGTTATTGGTATGTTGACCACAATTCCCGAACGAATAAGTCTCAGATTGTTCGCTAGGAACGAGATGATTAACACGCCGCCGGATGACGGCACCGTTTCAACCAAGCGCTCAAACAGAAAACGGGATTACCACCAGCCAGAAGACCTGGAGAGGCGGTGGTTCGGTCCCTTCTCCCGTTGGGTAGAGAAGCTCAACACCGTGAAGAACGGGAACAGCATCTCGCGGAATTTCCATTGGTCCGACACTGTGAGCCAGATTGCCGATCTTGGAGATTTTTATTCAGACCTTCCAGTACACGATCTTCCATCAAGAAGAGGTCTGTAACTATTTTGTTGCGGAACTACTCGGGCTGAGCACCTTCATAGTCGTGCCCTAATTTCAGCAGTAGCTTAGACATTTCTGTGACCGGCACCGCCCAGGCCAACAGTCGATTCGGCTACTACCTCGAAGCAACCATAATTCCTCCGGCAATCCAACAGTGCTATGTTTATCTCAGCGCTGGTGCAAGCGCACAAGCCACCTTCACGATTACAGGTTTGGCCGAGGCCCACTTCGGGACAGAGCGAGCGGAAATTATCTCGTTCGGATTCCCCGGGGTGAGCGACAATTTGATCGCGTTTTTGCAATGACTGACTGTATTTTCATAGCTTTACTACCCTGGTATGCAATGCGAGGACCTTTTCCAGGCTACTGACGAGGCCAAATAGGGTTGCTAACGCTCGGACCGAGTCTTCATCTATACGGAGAGTTGACCGGTAAGCGAATTGTGACTGGCTGGGTTCGATTGATCGAATATTCATCAGGGCAGCTCAGCATGTCAGGCTCTTACAGTGCCAGCGTGGGTTACGAGTTCCCGGTAAGTCTTTTCGGTTGTCATGTCGTTAGATTTGGATCTAACTTGTAAATTTCGCCAGTCGATCGACTTGACCTTCGGAAAGGAAGACAAAAATGCTGATGTAGAGGACACCTCGAATCCAGTGGATCCTAATGCCAATAATAACGGGTTCGACTACTCGTTTGGATACAACGTGAATCTTGAAGGAAATGTCGAGGCAAGTCACCTCACACCTCATCATTCCTTTCTCTAAAGTCCACACAGGCTCATCTCGTAAGACTGTCCCTGTGTCCTTCGCTCATTTTCTCCTTTTCTCATCCACCATTGCAGGTCCCAAGTTTACAACTTGGTGTTAGTGTCCTGGGTAAGTGCACGCAGTATACAGATATGCGCAATACTTGATACCTGAGATAGGTGGCGCTGTGTTGGATGCCCAGGTGTGTGCTATAGGTTGTGGCAATTCGTTCCCTGACGTTGTTTCGCTAGGTGTTCACAGAGGCAGATATATATGCAGGAGTTGGAATCACTGGGAGCGTGTCCAGCGCGGTAAGTTTCTCTCTCCTTATAGTCCGAAGCTTCTCATCCTTCTTCCCAGGTCTCTCCCAACTTCTGTGTCAATCCTGTAGGTTCCTAGCAAGTACATTGTTCAGCGTCTGACGCTCCTCGCAGTATTTCGGAGTCGATTTGAACGCCGGTATATTGACCTATGATTTTTCGTTTCATCCCTAATCTATTTGTAGGGTTAACGGGATCCGTATTATTCTGGCGAGACAATGCCGTCAGCTATAACTTTTACTCCAAACAGTTCCCCTTCGGTGGCGGAGTGTGTCTCTCACTTCCATCCATTTGTGCTGGCTCACTAACACCCCCCGCAGTGCTTCACATCCGCTGATCAGGCATCCGGTTCTGGCAATTCGAAACGCGACGATCTGATCAGTGGCAGCAATACAACAGGCTCACCCCTCACCATACATCATCGTTCTCCGTATCCCGCATACGCCGCTTACGAAGAACCCACTCAAGGATGGATCGAGCCCCCTGCTCTCCCTGTTCGCGTTGAGAACCCAGAACCGTCCAAGATCTCGAAGCGCGGGGTCCCCTTCCTGCCCGGGAATCTCTTTTGCCCCGAGGTCGGCACCGACATCGTCAGTAGCGATGATGCTTCCGACTGTATTTGCTACTCGGACGCAGAAGACAACGATCCAGAAGGCGCAAGTATCTCATCGCGTTCAATTCTAGAGCCCGAATTTGCGTCGAATTTCGACAACACCACCTTCTCTTCCAGTCCGTTCCACGTTCTCAGGGAAGCTCAGTTGCAACGATGCCCGAATCTTGAGGTCCCCATCCCCGCCTACGACAATACCCCCATAATCTCCTACTACGATCTACACGATCCTGCCTCACTTAATCCAACCGTTAGCTCTTGGTCCCCCACTGTACCGGTGAACCTGGGAACGACGAATCATGGAGAACCTTATTTGAGTGTACCCTCCGGGAGAGGCCATAAAACGGTTTATGCTCGGTACAGATCATTTTTTGTGTCCTCTCTTCACCACTGACAATGTTTTCAGGGAGCATCCCTATGAGGCGTCAATGTGTACGCGACTGCATACTCTCATTAATGGCTTTCGACGCTTAACCACGCTTTTAAGCATCGCTCTTCATCGATTACCTTATCCTCCAGACCGATCTGTGGCAAAACGCAGCTAATGATGCGGAATTTTGTGCGTGGGTCGAGGCCAATTTGGTGGGTGTCCCGGCCTACAACCCTGCCGGCTTTGGCGGCCAGTCATTGTTCAACATGCTTGGAACTTGCTATCCTAGCAACGCACGCGGGACCCCAATGGCAATCTATGAACAAGTGATGATCTCTCACTTCTCCGCATCCTCTTCGCTTACTTCGTTCCAGGACGCAAATGTCATGAAGAGGGTAGCATTCTACGCAATGGAGCGGGTACTTAACCAGCTTCCAAAAGCTATACCTCTACGATCCGAGGCGAGTTTCAAGAAGTACTGCCCTAAGAAACAGATTGCTGTCTTGCGAGCGGCTGCGGGAATACCTTCATTCCTCAACGAATACGAGATTAGTAGTATTTTCATTGACATGAACAACTGCGTGCGTGGTCTCTGGTCCCAATGGGCAACAGCCTATCGGGTGAGTTGAGGCGCCAGTATCGCCACCGAATTGACTAAGATTTTTTCCTACTAGACTTCGAATGTCGACGCGCCAAACCGTGCAAACGTCAATGTGCCCAACCTGTACGACAATTGGATGTACCAAGTGAGAGTTGAGGTCTTTTCGTTCCTTTTCCTTTCTAAAATATGCATAGGTCGTGTCGAACGTCCCTACATTCGTTCGGAGCGAGGTCCAGCGCCTCATTCTTCTGTACAACAAGGGCCAAACGACGGCAGCTACTGTCGATCTTTCTTGGCCCATTCTCCTGGATAGGGTAAGTTCTCTTCAACCCTGTACGACTTCCGAAGGTCGCTAACCCATCCCAGGTGACATTCACCAGGGATTCTGGCACAGAGAATACGCAGACAGACGCGTCTGTCTACGAGACCGGGGTAGCAGTTACACGGGCCGACCTTACAGCGCAGATCTTTAATCAGATCGAAGACATTAATTGGCTCAATTTCCTCCCTCGTCATTGATATTTGCTCCATCCTCTACAGTCGTCGGTAGCATGTCTTTTGTATTTGTCGTTGAAATAATCTCCCATTTTCACCCTCTAACCATCATGATCCATCCCCATCTTGGCAACGCCCAAGTCGTACGCTTTCTGTATTCGGCTCATATTTTTTCTGGCTTGCCTGGCCCATTGCCGACATATACTCAGTAGCGAAGCTGCTTCCTTCAGAAATTTCAGACGTTCGTTGAACGCTGCATAGGACAGCTCGCGATCACGGTCAAATGATATCGTATCAACTCAGGATTCGCTCAATCAGCATTCGGAACGGAAAGATTTCAGGTCCGGCACCCGCCGGATTCTCATTTATGGCAATCTTCGAACACCTAAAAAATGAACACCATAGGGATTTGGGGCTCGTCTGAAAATAAATATGAGAAAAGAATTGAGCGAGCTTGGAGAGCGCTGGAAAGAAATGCAGGAACGAATGGGGCATCTTCGGATCGCAGCAAACATGAACATTGGATATACGAGTAATAATAATTCCCAGACCTGCCTACAATGGCAGCCGACCACACGCTGTTGAGGCTGGAATGCTTGGGCCGTCCTTCTTCGTCTTCCGAAACCAGATGGCTAAGCTGCTGCGGATTGAATTTATCCTTCCATCGCTGCATCAATTTCTCATTCTTGCCGTGCGAGGCCAGTGGAGATGAACTCCTTAACTCTGCGCCGCGATTTATCTCCGAGGATGTTGCTTACGGTTCGATGGACCCTCCGGCTGTAAATTGGACGTGAGCGACCTAAAAACTGCTTTGAGAAAGCGCGGGGACACGAGGCGCAACGGCCGCCTTGATGCCACCAGCCCTTGCTTCTTACCACCACCTCAGTCTGCTCGGTGGGTTTTCCTCCCTCCAGGACTTTCGTACCTCCGCTGAGAGCTCATCCTGGGATTTCTTTTCTAGTTCCTAAAACTCAGACCGGGAGGGAGGGACACCTGGTGCGCCTCTGTCTGATACGTACTACTCTCCTTCACGGATTGCATCCGTTCCGTTCCGGAACCTCGTCTTGCCGTACGGTATACCTCCCAGTCCCTGCTTCTCTGAGGGGCACACCTGTGACCACGCAAGCGCTTACAGAGACCCCGAGAGGCCCACCCACGATTCCTGATTCCTGTCTCACTCGCTGCATAATCTCTCCAACAATCGGTCCTGACCACTACCCCCGTAGTCCTACATTTGCCCCGAGAACGTCGCCGCGCACGGAGGCTCCCACTTTGCCGGTACGGGTACCGGCCCGGCGACCAAGAAATGCTACAAATGCAGTGGCGTCGGCCACATCGCCCGCGATAGGGGTCCCCACCGTACCGTATACGGTTACGGTCGTAAGAATTACGGGTATTTACGGGTGCTCACCGTACCGTAACCGTAACCGTAATGATGCTTCTGGGGGCTCTTACGGCTACGGTACGGTGTATTTACGGATCTTACGAACCGTATACGGCCGTAAAAAATGAAATAAAATTAAACGAAGGTAGAGAACATGTGTCTGAGTTGCGTATTTTCCGCCTCTGCCCCTTTACCCAAACGGGAATTTGATTTGCGGCATCTTTCGGCAAGGTGTTTTCTGCCGTGATGTGCCGCGTAAGCTGCCGCCACGGCGCCGTTTGGACAGCGGATTCAGACAAGTCCACAAAATGGAGAAAAAAGACTTGAATTACATTTCTAGGGAAGTACAATGCAACTTATATTGAGGCAGAAGATAGGCTACAAAGGCGAGTGGTAATGTATTGACTAGAAGGGTTAGGCTGAGATTTGGGTGGCGGCGCAGGCGCCGTGCGACGCGTTTAGGTTGTGTGGAGATGCGGATCAGGCTGCGCCTGCTGCGTCGACGCCGTAAACAGCGTTCAGCGCCGCGAGCGTCAACACCGGCTGCAGCGACGCCAGCAAGCTCGCCCCCGACTCGCGCTGGACGACCCGCGCCCTTCGCCACAATCATGAACGCGCGCCGCACGTCTTTCAGCGCACCCACGGGCGTCGTCGCGAGCTGCGCGTACAGCGCGGCGTGGGAGTGCTGCCGCAGACTCGGATCCGACGACGCGCGCGAACGGGGGCGGGGACGGGAAGAGCTCCTGCGCCGTGCTCTGGATCTGCGGCGTCGTGGGCGCGCTAGGCGGGAGGCCCGCGACGAGGTGGGGGTGGCGCTTGGACGTCGTCGGCGTTGTCGCGTCGCTCTCGTCGCCGCCGTCGTCCTTCAGCGGGTAGGAGGCAAGTGGAGGTTGGGGAAGAGAGCCAGGATGCCAAACAACCAAACATCGTTTGGGCTTCGGCTTGACCTCGTTGCCGAGATTCGACGTGCCGTCGGCAGAGAGCATTAGAAGGCTGTGCTCATCCCAAAAAGGAAGTGGAGCGGAGGCGGAAAGTATCGAGTGATGTGTCTGCACTTCTTGCATGGTTTGAGGAAGGTCCTCAAGGCCCTTGTGTTTTGAATGAATGTGATGCTTCAGCAACATCAAATTCCGAATAGTTTTCGGCTTCAAACTAACACAAAGAAGGAAGATAACTCCTTTCTGAGCTCCTTCCCCGCTTGTTCCACTCGGCGTTGTAGAGTACTTGAAGACGGGATGGACAATTTCTCAACGCAATGGTATACATATTGCATGAGACGGCAGAATTCTGGCTGTTCAACCTCTTGAAATGGCTGGTCGCAAGTGATCAGCCACTCAACAAGCAGTCATTCAAATTCTGCTCGATTCCAGGGACCCTGCAATGCTGTCATTAGTCGAACCAAGAAAATAAGGAGAAACTCACTGCACTCCTCTTGCTCGCACAGTTAAATGACTCTCGAAGGGACTGTTGATATCGACCGGATGCACCGGCAAGATTATCGAGCCAGGCGACCAGTTCATCACGAACTGCGAACGTTGTATGACCTTCCGCAGCATCAAACTCTTAACTGGTGATGGCCGTAGTTCGTTCCTTTGAATGCATTATCTCGTAGAGGCGATACATATCAGGAGCATTGCTCTATTGACATGCAGCACTTTACGGTCGTAAGATACCGTATACGGACCGTATTTTTACGGTTATTACGGTATACAGCCCGTCTATACGGTTACGGTTACGGTACCCGTATAACCGTAACCGTACCACCGTATATACGGGTACGGTGGGGAGCCCTAGCCCGCGAATGCCCCAAGGAGACTCGATGCTACAACTGCAGGGTGATGGTGTGTCCCATCCTCGTTTGCTGTGTCACGATACTCACCTCGAATTCCGAAGGGGCACATCAGCCGCGAGTGTCCCCATCCAAAAAAGTGTCATCGGTGCGGAAAGGAAGGGTAAGTTTGTCATATTGCGTTTACTTCTTTCGTTACGTCTTGCCGCTCTTTGAATCAACACCTTCTTGTGCAGACATGAGCAAATAGAATGCCCGCACTTCCTCGACCCGGGCTCGGCCGCCCAAAAAATCCTGGACGCTGCCCGCGTTCTGAAGCAAACCGCACGCAAGATATCGAAAGCGAAAGCGAAGGCGAAAAAAGCAACCGCTAAAAGTGCGGAGTCGGGGAAATAATCACCGCAATGCAGAAATAGATGGTCGGCTCTGTAAATACTACATACACAATCTCGGCAATGAATTTCAGTTGAATTCCACGAAGACTCAATCTCGAGCAACGACCACCACCGTATGCGTCCCACCCGACACTACGACGCTGCTATCCGCAGCAGTGGCCGCCTTTTTCCCATCCACCGTCACACTAACCCCACGACTCGCGCCCCTCAGCTCGGGGGGGACGACGAACACGCCCTTCGTCCCCGCCGGGACGGCCACATTCGCAGTGAACGTCGTCGTGCTCCCGTTCGTCGCCACGCTCCACTTGGCGCCGAACCACCCCAGCGCCGTCTCGAACCCGCCCTCCGCGCGCGGCAGCCCCGCGAGGCTCGGACTGAGCAGCCACTCGGCGCCCTGCGGCGCGGTGACGCTGAGGCCGAGGACGTAGATCGTCAACGCGCTCGTGGGGCCGGAGCTCCACCCGTGCGCGTGCGAGGTGTACGCGGGGTCAAAGTTGTACCCGTGGTTTGAGCGGTACCTGTGTTCTCTGAGCGCCGAGGTGATTGCGAGACAAAGAGCCTCACGAAATTGAGCCGTTCCCAGTAAATCCCTCGATAAGCGTGCTTTCGACCGAGAGGTTCGTGTACAGCATGTACCCCCACTCCCGGTGCAGTAGATCCATCGCACGGCTCGCGTTCCCTGCCACGAAATGCGCTTGGAGCTGCCGGTAAATCGTGTTCAGTGCCTCCTCCGCCCACATCAGAGAATAGTAACGTGCAACACACCTCAAACCCCCCAATAAACGGGGAAATCGTATCCGGCAACTCGGGCGCCACCGCCCCCAGCGCATTCCAATTCTTCTCCAGCCCCGCACTCACGGACGCTGCCTGCGCGGGCGAGGTCGTCAGATTAAAGAGGACGGCGAACGAGTTGGCGTCCTGTGGCGCAAGCGTCGTGGTCACGTTGTCGGTGTACAGCCCCTGCGCCGCGTCCCAGAACGCGGTGTTGAAGTTGGTCTTGAGCGCGGTGGCGTTGGCGGTCCAGGCGGCGGCGAGAGCGGGGAGGGACATGGCGGACGCGAGGGAGGCGCTTGTTGTGAGGACCTGGCGATGGATGGACGAGATCAGTGTCGGCCGGTCGTCGAAACGGACAATCGAAAGGGAGAAGGGAGAGGAAACGCACCCGATACAGAATCGCGTTGCCCTCCGCGTTGAACCCGCCCCCGCCGACGCGCGCCCAGTCGCGCAGCCCTGTGACGTTCATCAACCCCACCTTCGGGTCCACCTTCGCCTCGAGGAACGCCACGGCCTTGGTGTAGTTCGCCCAGATCGTCTGTATCCACTCGAGGTCGCCCGAGTAGAGGTAGTAGTTGTCTGTTTCGCCGCAGGGGGATTTCAATTAAATGAGTTGCGATGGACACGAAGAGACGTACGCGTCCCAACCAACGTCCAACAGTGATACGTATCGCTCCCCAACTGGCTCAACGGCGGGCCCGACTCGGGCAGCGCGCCTGTCGTGGGGTTTATCTTGGAGAACATCGTCGCGAGCGCGTTGCGCGTCGGGAGGAGGTCGTTCGTCGAGACGAATTGGGTGGGGACCGCGATGCCCATGTCGCCTGCGCAAATTAGACCATTCCGTTCGTAAATATGGATAAGGCGCAGGATGAAGAGAGAGAAAGGGACGAACCGGGCCAGACCGCGCTGTGGGCAGCGAGATGAGACGATAATTTGACGCGGGTGGGATAGTGGAGAGTGCGTACCGGTCGCGTTTAGCACCTGCCGCAGGGATTAGTCTCGTCCCAGTTGAATAGAGGAAGCAAAACTCCTCACCGTCCACGATGATGGGGCCAGCAATACCCAGCGTCGCGTTGTTCGCCCAATCTGAAATATATGATAAACGAGATCAAAAAGGCTGTCGTAGGGAGGATGCCTACTCACGTCCGACTGGCTGAAAGGGTACTTGACGCCCGGTATTGAGGGGGACGGTGTTCGTCTGCACCGTATACGCGCCCGCCATCCATACTGCAGGGCACATTCATCTCCGCCAAGGAAACAAGGAAGAAATACGCACTCTTCGTCAAGAAATCCTCATCATGGAACCCCGGATCCGGCGCGCTGAAGTATCCCGTATACGCACGCAAATCCTCGACGTGCGGCATGAATGAGATCGCGCACGACACGTTCGAGAGTGTGACGGGGCCCGCCGCGGTAGACACTATCGTGAGAAAGCGGAACCCACCGCGGAGGGAGAACGCGGGTTGGGTCCAGTGGCCGGTGGCGAGGGGCGCGGAGATGGGGAGCACGCGGTCGTACGTCGTCGATGCGTCGGGGAAGGACGAGTCGTCAGAGGCGGTGGGGCGGATGAAGGAGGGGGATTCGGTAAAGGAAAGTGCGAGGGAGGAGGCTGGCGCGACAGAGTCGAAGTTAAGGGAGATTAGGCCGCCGACCTAGGTATCATCTCGTCAGATTTACTAACGAGCGAGGAGAGTGGCACGTACCTCGACGCCAAAGTCCAGCGTCACCCACGACCCTTGCCCACTCAGCGTAGCGCTCCCCGCATTGTTCACAAGCCGGTCCGAATTGGTGACCGTGCCTTCCACCTCACGAATCGCCGCAGGGTACACGGTCTTGGATTTTGGGGCATAGTTGAAGGCGTCCCAAGGACCGCTCGGCGCCAATCCGAGAGCCGCTGGGACAAAGGAGGAGAGATATAAGAAGAATGCAGAGGACCTCATTAGAGTGTTATGCCGCCGATACGCCGAACTTTATATCGCTAGAGGAGAAGAACGGTCACAGGACTGAGTGTCCAAATAGACGCGGCCCGGAGGGAGGTGGTGACATATCTGCTGAGCGAAAAGCAGCGAAGGGACCGTGTGTCCTGCGGCAAGAGCCCAGTAAGCCGTTATATGGCGGCACCGAGGACTGAGAGGAACGGTGGGAAGCCAATGAGAGGAGTCTGCGGCCATGCGCGAGAGTGCGAGTCGGGCGCGCCGCGAGACTCGGAGTAAGACAGCTTTGTACCGAGCCAACGTGAGGTGCCATGGCAGAGCGGTTTTAGGAATAGATACCAACGGAGAATGACGGGATGAGCACACACGCAAGAGTCAGACAACGGGAGTTATATGCCCGGACTTACACGCATAATACTGGACAACGGAGGTCAAGGAGCGGTTCGGAATTGCTCGGCCGAATCACTGATCTGATACGTCACGCATGACGTGACTCACTTGCCTTCCGCTCAACTTCCGTAGGTTCGGAGCAAGCCTGTCTCCGCACCGGCGAGCCGGTGATTCTCGGAGAGAGGCTTGTTACAAACTGCCAAAAACATGGCATGTGTTGAAACACAAATTGCTCGCCCGTTTCCTGTCAAATTCATTCAGAGTAAAGACATGATTTGTTCTTTGGATACCTGCCTGTAATCCTATCAAAACAGATTAAAATTACATAGCGAAGCGCACCCACTAGACTCGAACTTTGACGAGGCATCATCACTTTGCATACCTAGCAAACAAAAGTACATTTCACAGAAATTCCCCGATTTTATGGGCTCGATGAACTCGAGCAATGATTTACAGCAGGTCGCCGAGCAATTTCTATCCCCAGAACTGCTTCGTTCATGCAGGAAATATAATTTTGTTCTTTTGTGATGAGTGTGACGGTGCGTGACATGTGTGACCTGAGCCTTGTGTGCACTCGAACTAGCCAGATGAAGAGTAGAAAAATAGCCAGTAGATGTTTTGGGACAATATTGAATCCTATTATCCCTGTACCCAAAGTTCAGAGTCAAGCAAAGATCTCAGGTGTGGATCCCAGGTCAACTCAAATATACCCACCTCCATTATCCTCGACCCCCACGATCCTCATATCACCTATATAGCTAGCTAAAAGTGAATTCGCCATCTACGACACATACTGAATCAAACTGTCTACTCAGATTCATTATATTCACCCAGAGGAAAGTTTGGTGGAAGCAATTTAGTCTCTCCTCATTTGTGAACAAGCCTCAGTTACGGAGGGTTGTCTGAGACTCTCGAGGACTTTGTGGGATTCCTGAGTAGGCCAAATCAATTCTGCACTTCCAAAGTACAAACTATCAACTTGGAGCAAAGGGATCCGGGCACTTTCTGAGGCAGGAGAGCAGTTTGAACACATTGCCCTTTTTCGGCATCTTGGCACAAGCCCCTTCTCAGAATGCCCTGCGAAGCACGTGAATGTCATGTGATGCTGAGAAGGCGGCTTGTTCCGAACCTACAACTTCCGCTCCCTAACCCTTCGGAATGAGGAGAATCAAGATTGCCGAATTCTGGGCTCAACTTGCCACTCAATCTGGCTTCCGGGCATCATGATCAAGACGCGCCATTTGCATCCCGACTTCTTTGCGTTTTTCCTCGATTAGTCGATTAAGTATTCCTCGATTCCCGCACCGAAGGTCCGAAGGACTAGAACTCTTCCACTTGCTTTGACCGGCTATAATATGTCACGGGAAAAAACCCTTTGGAGCTGCAGATTCCCTCTGATCACTATATTCGTTTGCCGCTCAGTCGTCTGCCCCGTCCGCCGCGGTCCCCGGAACAAGATTCAAGCGACCTGTCCTAAATAAACCTGCGCTCCGTGCAAGTCTTACGTCTTGCGATCGACACGTAGGGTGTTCTTTTCCTCGTAGAATATCGTGAAGCGGAAGATCATCACGCCACTCGAGGCGCCCTAACTGGTTGATGAACAGGTGTTTACGTTCCAGGTTCTCTTGGAAAGCTGATCATCCGCTCCAGGATTGAACAGGTGTTTACGTTCCTTCCTGGTTCTCTTTGAAAGCTAATCATTCGCTTCAGGGTGGGGATTCATTTCCATCGACATAGGACGGGTCGGTTGTTATGGGGAATGCATCGCTGGTCAAGAATTTCTAGCACTATTTTCGTTCTTCCAGACTGACACATCTTTTTCAGATTGTTTCCAGCGTCGCTGAGCCATAAAAATTGTGACTGAGAGGGAAGGGAGTACACAATTCGCCACATACAAAGTGGATGGTGGACACTGGGCAGAGTCACTGTCCAAGAATGATGTACATAACTCAATATCACATCCCCCGAAAGCTGAGCGCGCAGGTCACAACAGATCATCATCCGACTCCTTGATTAATGACACTGCCTCAGCGACGCTGAAAAAGATGTGTCAGTCTGGAAGGACGAAAACAGTGTTAGAAATTCTTGACCAGCGATGCATTCCCCATAACAACCGACCCGTCCTATGTCGATGGAAATGAATCTCCACCCTGAAGGAATGAAAACGAGCCACTTTTTTCGCTCTCACGAGCATTTCGGCAAGGTTCGACATGGTGAATTGATGCACGACTTGGCAAAATTTTGACCTTCCCTTGTGTTCATTTTCCCTTTATGTGTTGCTTCGCGGTCTTAAACTCTTTGAGATGCACCGCTGTGGTCCACAAGGTATGTTCTGCTGATTGGAGACGTGAACACCAATACTGATGTCTATTATCGAAGATTGCCGTAAATTGGACGAGATTATCGCCGATTATTAAAGTTATTCAATTGTCAATAATTTGGTGATAATTGGCCGCGGATTAGCAAATCCGGTTTTTCCTGATGCTGTGTCGTACTCACCGTTCCATAGCATTATGCCGGCGAGATGTCTACACGCGATCAATTAAGGACTCGAATAAAAATCTCTGATGACTTACACACTCAGCTTCTGATGAGAAGTGGTGCGGTTCGGCTATATATGGAGGCAATATGGTGACAGTCCTTCACTGAACAATGATTCTCTCCACCATCCTCACAAACCCCACTGCCAGAGTGTATAATCTGCGCATTCTCCTCCTCGCGAATATTCCCCCGCTGGTTCTGCGCGGATTGCATATCTCATCTTATGATCCATTTGGGGTCCTTGAATTCTCTTGTTCTATTGTAATATGTGTGCATCACATTCTCGCGTACGCAATAATACAGGTTTCAATTGACCTGCCTGATTGCTCACGAAGGACAGTATATTCAAATGGCCGATTCGCGGTCTGGCCTTGATCGATTTGGGGACCATTGTGATTGAGATCGGAGGTGAGTGACAGTTCTCAGTGCATGGTCAATTGCCATTTCATCTGGCAGTACTTGTCTCTCCCTTGGTTATGTATGGCGTCGGGTTTAAATGGGGATGGTTCACACTGGTGCCGTTCCTGCCGCTGGGACCGTTGCTCATGTCTCTGCTCTTCCGCATCACTACGGTCGTCAAAACCAAGGAAAGACTTTTAACACAGCGGCTGCGTTTTCTGGGATGCTGCACACGATCCCGTCCAGCCTACACCCTGCTATCGATCCTCCTGAATCGTTCTCTCGCCCGGCCGCTCGTTAGGTATAGCATCCGAGGGAATATTATAATCATGCTGACGCATTTCCATCGTTTAGGGGAGAGTCCAGATACATCGTCGTCGCAAGAGCTTTAATTCTTAGTTGTATTGCACTCGGAGTCCCCGCATTCGGAATATATGCCACGGTTATTATGCCCCTCACCAGCACGATTTTCACAAGAACGGTCATGAATCCCCCGTGGACGGGGGCCGGTGATCCAAATGATGCCCAAATCTATGTGGTGACTCAAATTCCTCTGGACAATTTCGTTTTAATCAAAGGTCAATAGTCTTCTGCTGACCGTAGTGAAGTCGTTGGCCAAGTGAACGGCTCTCTGTTCAATTCGAGCCTAATTGGCTGCCCTGGATCGGGAGGTTCCTTCAGATGTATGTCTACGGCATCATTTAGCCTCTCCTGCTCAAATCTCCAGGCCCAGGGGGATTTTTTGACATCGACAAAATCTTTATTAGCATTGTTGTCCCATCCGGAGCGGACCAGGCCTACGTCGACTTCGGGTGCGACTTGGGGCTGTGCGATGGACTTTCGACGCCTCTCCCTCTCCTGCCTGGGTCCCGCCTCTTTGGATTACTTCGATGGTCTCTGCGACAACAGATTGCTCCAAACCCGGTACGTTCTGTGATCGATGACATTTTACGTCCCCGCCAACCCACGCTAGCGATTTATCTATGCCCCGGAAATCTATGCATTACAACCAGATCCATCCAGCGAGCCCATGGGACCACGCGGTGCATTGCTAACCTTGCTTTCACCTGATTATGGACCCTTCAAATTTCTCCAAGACACGGCGGATACATCACCCCTTTCGGGAATCGCGACATTCGGTGGTTTCTGGACCTTCGTCAATGGCGCGTTTGCGCTCTTCTTCGGCGCCAATGTGGTGTATTTCATGTTTGGTAACTGGAATCCACCACGTTCAGCCATAGACTCAGACGATTCCACAGGTCGCAGACCGCTTTCTGCGCTGGGGATCGTGCATTTATTCCAACGCCGAACACTCGTTCGTCGATGGCACGAGGACTTTCCAGCCATCCACACCGAAGGGGGTCTGCCCGGGTCGGAACATGCGGGCATCGTGGCCTTTATTCGCGAACGACTCGTGGATCTGGGCGAGGATCCTCGAGGTCTTGCCGAGGAGTCAAAGGATGTGGAAGAACAGGTACCAGAAGATAGCTCCGTATCTTCCAAAATGACACCCAGTGAAGAATCTGCCGACAAGGGGGTTCAGGAAGACGACCACCACCAAAGTCCGGATGATTCGCCGACAATTTCTGTCGAGTCGTACCCCCAGCGTCCCGGATATATCTTGGACGAGATACCCCTACTGGAACTAGATCTGGGTATGGACGCCGTCACGACATAGAACAGAAATACGTTGATGAAACACGATTCCAGCCAACTTTGGTGAGATCAGACAGTGCTATTCTTTGTATTTTGCGCTGAAAGTTAGTCAGACTGTCCAAAACAAGAGCACAAAGCTCCACCTTCGAAATATTGTAAACGTAAACAGCCAGTTTATCACTATGTATACAATGGATTTGATGAGCTTTGTTGAATCGAGCTCCAAGACTTGCATCGAGATAACCAGACTTGTTCCGCATAATACCGACTCGGTGCAATCCGGAAGTAAAGGCACGCCGCGGCGCCGTCGATACTCTCTGACTGCAAACAGTAATCAGGTGAACACTATTTGTACGCGAGGAATCTATATGAAGTTTGCTTTAACAATTCCCGTCTCAACGCATAACCTCGCTTAATCACTGCTTGTTCAAACAGACTGTATTGGCGACTTCTTCCCGGCGAATTGTTTGATCAGTGATTCTGGATTTGTGAAACAGTGTACACGGCCCGCGGGCGTTGCGCGACCGCGACCGCAGTATATCCACCATCGCGACAAATGCAGGATATCATGTCTTTCTCGTCCCCCCACGAGAACGAGACCAGACGGGGACAGAGATTGTCGCCCGCATCGCCCGGCCGAATCAGAGAGATTAGGTCTCTGCAGGTGGCGTACGAGGTGAGAATCGATAAGTTGATTGCGAGGGTGGTAAGGGATGGGGTATGCTGCAGCAGGCGTATGACATCATCAGCCGCAGCCATGCATGAGAAAAGCGTCAGCCGTTTCAGTGCACAGGTGGATCTGTCAAGAAGTTGGACGATGCGGTGAATACTAATGCCAAAAGTACGGAGATCCTACAGCGCCGGCAAGACACAGTGGTGCAGTAAATCATCATGCGCTATGGCAACACGGTGTAAAGTTGGTAGAGTCAAGGACCCGTCCAGGCGACCGAGAAAGCCAGTGTCACATTCGACCAGGTTTACAGCTGCAGAGAGGTCTCTAATGAGGGCGGATGCGCTGCTGTACCGGGCTCGGTATGTTATGAGCTGGTCCCGTACCCTAGCAGTGTTCGGGTTCGAACCGTTACATTGCCAATGTGAAGACGGTTCGAACCGTTTGGTTCGAACCAAAGACCTATTAGAGGAGAAGGATGGCTCGAACTGAAATGGTTCGAACCAATAAAAATGGTGCGAACCGTTTTTGGTTCAAACCATTTTTTTTCGGTTTGAACTATTTTTTTCGGTTTGAACCGTTTGAACCGTTTGAACCATTTTTTCCCGGTTCGAACCATTTTTTCCGTTCGAACCGTTTTTTCCTGGTTCGAACCGTTTTTTCTGTTCGAACCATTTTTTCCCAGTTTGAGCTGTTTTTTCTGTTTGAATTGTTTTTTTTGTTCGAAATGTTTTTTCCATTTGAACCGTTTTTCCATTTGAACTGTTTTTCCCAATTTGAACTGTTTGAACTGTTTGAACTGTTTTTTCTATTCAAACTGCTCTTTCTGTCAAACCATTAATTCCTGGTTCAAACCGTTTTTGTTGGGGCATTTCAGTACAAACCATTTTTTTCATCCAAACTGCTTTTTTCCCAGTTTGAACCGTGTCTTGCTAAAGCATTTTGGTTTAAATCATTTTTTGTTGAACCTTGAGAACTTCATCTTGCTCATTTGAAGCACTTATCAGAGACAGAAGTCAGTTTTTAGTAGCTCAAAATATAGATTGGCTCGCAGTGCAATGATCAACCTAGGCTGCAATCCTGCTGACCCCACTTTTGCCTTCCAGATCTCAAAGATAAGGATCTGTATACCAAGGATGTAAATCAGCTGCATCAACTGGGGGATGGCAGTAGAAGTGAGGGTTATGTTGGAAAGATGCAAGCTGACACATACACAGACACATATGTGGACATGTTGTGCATGGAGACACAGCCCATTGGTATGGTGTTGCATGGTTTCAGCTGGACTGAAACTATTTATCTCTTGGTCTTCATTGTCCTGCGTAGTTTATTTGTTCCATTAGGGGAATTCACGGTAGGCATTATTTTCCCGTTTGTGAATAAAAATAATCAAGTGATGGGATGAATAAAATCCTCGTTTGTGGAATAGATGTGTGATCACCCCGTTTGTTTTCCAATTATTTCAACTGTTCCCATGCTTGGCTTTGGAAGCTTGACGTCTTTGGAGCCTCGCCTCTGGCTTGACCTTGACCGGTCTCAGCTCCTTAGGATTCCTTCTTTAAGTCAGTAAATGCCTTGACCATGCTGTCACCCTCTGCACCGGTCTCTACAGGCTTGATGCTCTTATTTGAACCCTGGGGCTTCCTTCAGCGACATTTCTCGGGCGGGGTGGTGGTGATCTTCTTCTGTCTCATGGAACACCGTCGGGAGCCTCAGTCTTCCACGTGGGCAACAAGGATCAGGCACGGGCTGTTTACTCATGCTGCGTAAACACATGAATAAATTTTACAAATGAGTGTTTATTCCACAAACGAGATTAAATCTCGTTTGTGGAATATCTTTCGTTTGTAGAAATAATGGTCCCATCAGTTGAATATATTTATTCACAAACGGGAAAATAGGCCCTACCGTGAATTCCCCTATTGTTCTCAGGGTATAAAAACCCTATATACTTCCAGTGAATAATAATTACTTTCTTGCTTCCCCCCCACTCTTTTGGATTCTATATTCTCACAGATTATCAGATATTTCCTGGCTGAACTCTTCGGGCCAGTGACATTCCCCTTGATCATCTACAATGACAACCAGTCTGCCATCTCACTCATACATGATAGAAAAAACAGAAAAAACGGTTCAAATTGGGAAAAACAGTTCAAACGAAAAAAAAATGGTTAAAATAGAAAAAATGGTTCGAACCAGGATAAAACAGTTCAAACAGAAAAAACAATTCAAACAGAAAAAACAGTTCAAACTGGGAAAAAATGGTTCAAATGGAAAAAAATGGTGCAAACCGGGAAAAAATGGTTCGAACGGAAAAAATGGTTCGAACTGGGAACAGCATAGATGATGTTGTGCCGGTGTGGTGTAATATCTGTCCGTTCATCTTTGTCTTTTTCTCTTGAATGGCTTACTTACTCCCCCCATTTCAGCGACCAGACTCACCGTCGGAATCTGAGTCGCGATCCCCGCCGCTTCTTTATGCATCAACCGCGGGCTGTATAAGAGAGGCAGTTTCCATGTCCAAGGCCGACAAACAGCATGCAGTCCTGGTCGACCTTGCCATCGGCCTCGGTATTCCACTCATTCAAATGCCTCTTCATGCGTCTTTCCCTCGTCTGTTTCCCTCTCGTCCCTTACCATTTGGTCAGAATAACATATGTGGTGCAAGGCCACCGATATGATACGACATCCTGGAGGACATCGGATGCTACCCCACGACGTACAAGGTCACCCTCACGTACCCCCTCACCTACGTCTGGCCAAATGTCATCGATCTCATTTACTGCTGCTACGTTATCCACCCTCCACGCCTTCCTTCGCCGCCGTACCCAGTTCGCTCAGATCCTGTCCGGCAACAGCGGGCTCACCCCGAGGTGCATCTGGCACGAATGGGCCTACAGCTCGAGCATTATTCCATGGGACCACAGCAACCGCAGCGTTCCAGTTCGAACCGTTACATTGCCAATGTGAAGACGGTTCGAACCGTTTGTTCGAACCATGCATAGTCTAGGAGCTATTAGAGGAGAAGGATGGTTCAAACCATTTTTTCCTGGTTCAAACCGTTTTTTTTCCGTTTGAACCATTTTTTCCCGGTTTGAACCGTTTTTCCCGTTCAAACCATTTTTTCTGTTCGAACCATTTTGTCGCCCAGACAAGCGAGTTTATGAAGCCGTTGAGGCAGGACAGCGCTATCCATGTCATAAAAAGACATGTCCCTGAGTTCCACGCCTGGAAATGTCAGGACAGGGGGATGAGCGCAAGGGTCAACGCGTGAAGCAAGGAGTAGTTCGGAATTGCTCGGCCGAACGGCGAATCACTGATGCGTAACGTGACTCACATCCTGCCTCCTCTTCTCTATAAGCCTTCCTCGGATTCGGAACGAGAAGAATCAAGATTGCCGGGTTCTCCACTCTCATTTCCCCCAACTTGCCACTCAATCTGGCTTCCTGGCATCAAGAGACGTGCCGTTTGCCTCCTGTCTTCTTTGCGCTTTTCCTACGAGACCTAGGCAATTGTTCCTCGATTCCCGCCCGGAAAACTTCAAAGACTAGGACTTGAGGTTTCAAGGATTGGCTCTCCCTCTCTTCCTCAAGAGCTTTGACCGACTACAATGTCACGAAGAAAAAAACCCTCGGAGCTATAGATCACTCTGATCTCCCATCCTTCGTTCTCGAATCTCAATCAATGCCTTGGGCAATCAAACTACATACTTTTGCCGCCCAGTCGTCTGCCCCGTCCGCCGCCGTCCCCGGAGCAAGATTCAAGTGACCCGTCCTAAACAAACCTGCGCTCCGTGCAAGTCCTACGTCTTGCAATCGACGCACAGGGTGTTTTTTCTCTCCCAGGACATCATGAAGCGGAAGATCATCACGCCACTCGAGGCGCCCTAACTGGTTGATGAACAGGTGTTTACGTTCCGTCCTGGTTCTCTTTGAAAGCTGATCATTCGCTTCAGGGTGGAGATTGATTTCGACCGACATAGGGACAAGTCGATTGTTATGGGGGAATGCATCGCTGGTCAAGAATTTCTAACACTGTTTTCGTCCTTCCAGACTGACACATCTTTTTCAGATAGTTTCCAGCGTCCCTGAGGCAGTGCCATTAATCAATGAGTCGGATGGTGATCTGTTGTGACCCGCGCGCTCAGCTTTTGGGGGATGTCATATTGAGCTATGTACATCATTCTTGGACAGTGACTCTGTCCAGTATCCACCACCCACCTTGTATGTGGCGAGGTGTGTAGTCCCTTCCCTCTCAATCACAATTTCTATGGCGTACTCACCGTTCCATAGCATTATGTCGGCGAGATGACTACACGCGATAAATTAAGGACTCGAATAACAATCTCTGATGACTTACGCTCAGCTTCTGATGAGAAGTGGTGCGGTTCGGCCATATATACGAGACTGACATCGCGACGGTCCCTCACTGAACAATGATCCTCTCCACCATCCTCACAAGTCCCACTGCCAGAGTGTATAATCTGCGCATTCTTCTCACGAATATTCCCTTGATGGTTCTGTTCGGACGAACACTTACATCTTATGACTCATCCCCCTATGTGTCTCTCATCCTTGGATTCTCCTGCTCTATTGTGACATGTGTGCATCACATCCTCGCGTACACAATACTATTTTTCATTGACCCGATTACTTACGGAGGACAGTATATTCAAATGGCCGATGCGTGGTCTGGCCTTGATCGATTCGGGGACAGTTGTGATTGATATTGGGGGTGAGTGCCATTTGCTCAGTGCATTTTTAGTTGACCTTCCATTTGGCAGTACTTGTCTCCCTCTTGCCTGCAATCGTGGATTACGGGCGCTCTGCTGTTCCGCATTACGACGGTTCACAAAACGAAAGAAATATTTTTAACCCAACGTCTTCCCAGTTTGATGCCGAATCGCGTGGCCCTGAAAGGTGGAACGCGAGACTGATAGCAGTGGACGCACATGTTCACCATTGTTCAGAATATGTCCAGTTCAGACGAGTTCCGCAGCCCGCACTGCCAGCGGTTTAAAAAGAAAGTTGGAAATGCCATCTCGGCATGTACTCGTCACCTCGGCCAAATCGGATTGGGAAGCTCAACAGCTTTTAAACTGTAGCTAGCCAGGCTTAAAGGAGATGGAGCCAAATACTTGGGCAGAGCTGTAAGTAGGTAGGCACGGTCCGAATAACGAACACCGGTTTCCGGGAATCGTCCCGGTGTACAAAGCAAGTAAAATTACTTGAAAATTACACCTTGGTCAGTGATTAAGAAAGCCGTGGGAAGCCGTTGACCGGCACCAGAGGATGGGGATGAGTAATCATTTATGGGGAATTGTCCACAAAGACAAACAGCATCGCTTGCTTCTTCCCGCCATGTCGCAATACGCACACCTGTCTCAGGTCGACCCCGAGCTTCCCCAGCTCCCGGGCAACGCGGATCCTCTTCCTGCGGATTATATTCCGATGCTGAAGCAGATGATGTCTAATGTGACAGTCGATCGCACGGGTCTTCCGGCTGGTACTCTACTCCTCTCTTCGAATTCTGTTCGCAAAGAGCGAGGAGTTGGCTGACATTGAGTGCTGGAACATCAGATTCGACTTACACAGCGCAGAATCGCACAATCGCGGTTGAAGATGGAGAGATCGCCATCCGCACGATAACCCCTACTCCTCTGGCCGGCGAGGACCCAGAATATCCGGTGCTAGTGTTTTTCCACGGTGGAGGTCCGATTCCTTATCAAATGATTTCTCGGTGGCGCTGAATTTCTTCAGGCTTCGTCGCTGGCGACATCGAGCTAGACGATGTCAACCTGAAAATCCTCAGCGTTGAGCTTCGTCTCGCTACCGTCAACGTCGACTACAGGTAGACCCTTTTTTCGCTTTGTATAGGAACTCATTTCCGTCCGTAGACTGGCCCCCGAATTTCCTTTTCCTGCTGGAATCAATGACTGCTACACAGCGCTCAAGTGGGTACGTGCCCCACGCTAGTGCTGCGCCAATGGCAACTGATTTTTGTGAGATACCAGACAGTGGAAAATTGCAAAGCGATCCATGGCACGCTCAGCAAAGGATTTATTGTCGGGGGGATTTCGGCGGGAGGGAACCTCACTGCCGCTGTTACTCACCGTTCGCTTAAAGATCCTTTCTTTGAAAAGCACAAAATCACTGGGAACTTGCTGCAAATACCCGCCGTGGTGCATCCCGCCGCGTGTCCTCCCGAGTTAGTGCCTCATTTGCTTTCTTCAAATCGCCGTAATAAATTTCCTCAACATAGATATGCCTCGGAGTTGCTGTCTTGGGCACAGAACGCGGAAGCGCCAATCTTGGGTAAGGCTCAGATTGATTTATTCTACGGTAACTCGCGAACTTTCCTCGACCCGATCCAGCACTAAATTCGAATAGATTGCCTCAATGGACCTCCTGCCCATCCCGACATCTCACCATTGCTCGCCAACCATACAGGCCTTCCACCTGCCTATATTCAGATCTGTGGCCTTGATCCCCTGCGCGACGAAGGCCTGCTGTACGAACGGCTGCTGCGCGAACAAGGTGTTCCTACGAGACTCGATATGTGAGTGGATTTATCATGGCGAAAAATCTGCTGATTGCGTCTAGATATCCTGGCGTTCCTCATGGCTTCCATGGTTTCGCACCAACCATGACGGCGGCTAAGAAGTGGCAAGTCGACATGCGGGCGGGATTGAAATGGATTCTGGCGCAGAAATTGTAACTCGAACATCCATCTGAAAGCGGCGTGAGAATAGATGATTTTTTTGAATGTCCCGGACGCCTTGCGTGGAACAAAATCAGTTCTGTGTCGACCAGGATCAGAACCAAACTTAAAATTCACTGCATTCCAAGGGTCCGTCAACGAAGCGTTTGTGAACCCCCGTCCGCAGACGTCAACGAACCTTGTGCCAAACCACGTATGCAGACATTCGTTTCCACTTGGTTTGGATTCAATTGGTCATAGAGCCTTCCAATATGTAGACGACGAGAGAGGAAGCGAACTCGCCACTCCGCGTTCCGCCCTCTGCCCCGCCGAAGAAATTGCGGAACAAAACCCAAAGCGATCAAACACCACCCAGGAAAGCAAACGCCACGCAAAGACGACGTCACGAGCGCTCCATACACAAAAACAAACGCCACCCAAAAAAAAACACAACCCAAACCAGAAAAGAAACGAAGACGCACCAATATGCACCGGCACCAGCCCAAACGCGATCGTGTACCACCTCACGAGCGTCTTCTCCTGGAACGCGCGGAAGGCGGATTTGCACCCCGGGAGGGCGGAGCGCGCGTAGCAGGAGGTGGAGATCTGTGCGAGGCGTTTATTTTGCCAAGCTGAAGAGTGGGGAAGGGAGGGGAGGAGGCAAGAGGGGTGAAGAGAATGAGGGAGGAATAAAAGACAAAAAGGAAGGAGGGAGGCAACGCACCGTGGCCTCGACAAAGGGACTAAAGTACCCGCAGCACCCGAGGGTCTCCTGCACCGTGAGGCGACCCTGTGCGCCGAGCTGCTGGGACCATTGTTGGTTGATCTGCGCGTGCGTGTCGTCTTCACCAAACCGCCAGAACGAGATAATGCAAGGCAGAACACACCTTTCCATCCAAATTCAAATTCCGCCTCTTATACGTCACGTACCCCAGCACCACCATCAGCCCAAAGGCTCACCCAAAGTAACAGCGTATACACCGCCAACATCCCGCGGTTATTCAGCAGCACGCCACCCCGTCCCAGCGCGGCCGTCAGCACCAGCACGCTCGCCGCCAGCGTGGTCAGGCCGAATTCTGTTTTGTTCGCGACGAGGACGACGGAGGCGGAGGGAGGGTGCGCTGGTACGTGAGGATGACGAAGACGAGGAGGGCGAGGGCGTAGAGGGAGAGGACGAGGTTGGCGAGGAAGAGGATGGACTTGAAGCGCGTCCAGCGGAGCTTGCGCTGTGTGAGGGCGCTGAGGGGCGGGAAGAGCGAGTGCCGGCGGACGTCGACGCCGTTGTAGTCCCCGTCCCCCTCTGCGGCCATGCGTGCTGCGTCTGCGCGGAACGCCGCGACGCCCCTGCCTCTTGGTACCATGCCGCCGAGTGCGGAGTCTTTCTCGAAGTTGCGCCGCCGCGAGACCATGACGCACGAGAACTTGGACGGGAGGTAGTTGAGGGTGTGCGAGTGCGTGCGAGTGCGTGCTCCCTGCGGGCGACGTCGGGCGGTCCTTCTTCCCACTTCCATTGCTAAGGCACGACGAGGTGTTGAGGAAGAGGAGGAGGAGGGCGGCGGCGATGCGGGGGCCCGAGGATATGCCGCGTGGAGTCGGTCTGCGAGATGGTGCTCATGGCACGCGAGTCGTACCGCGAGGGCGTGCCCAGGTCGATTCTGGGCACCATCAGCATCGAGAAAAGGGACGCACGAATCCGTGACTTTCTCCCTTGCTCGCACTGCTGTAAAGACCTTTACTTCACTCGCTTTCCGTCTGCTTGGCTTCGAGGTTTGTGGCGGATGGCGACCCTTGCGAAGCGATGATGCGCAAAAAGAGTGAAGCAAAAGAAGAAAGACGTTGTCCGTGTTTGGCACTACCTCATTTTTGACACCCGAGACGCATTTCTGATACCCTACACGGATTTGTGAGTCAGTGACTGATGCGATGGCGAGATGGTGCCTCTTGCCTTGTCACGGGCTAGGGTTACTTTCAGTACTCGACGACGCTGCAAGGGTGAATGTGAGTAGATGTCGATGTCTTTGTCTTCCGTTCTCCGCTGCGGACTTAGCGCGCTTGGCTGGCAATTGGCTCCAGGCTGGGCTGGTGACGTTCTTGGCGCGCTGGGCGACGTGTAGCACTAGTCTCTCGCAGCCACACTTCAATATTTTACTGAACTCGTACCTCGTTATATTGAAGTGTAGCACGTACTACAGCGACGGCGAGCGGCGGCTGAGCACTGAGCCTTGGCTTGGAGCTCGATACCGCGACTTTGGGTTTGGCTTTAAATTCTTTCTGGTAGTGCGCGCGCGCCGTGCTGCATCACTGTCGCCATTTCCTTTGGTCGCGGCGACCGCGCGCCGAATCCAAAGCTTCTCATGCTGGACGGTCATATTTTCACTGCTCGGTGCACTATCATCTCGATAGGTATCCGAACACCAACTCCACGCCAACTCCACGTCAACTCCGAAGATCTGAGATTCAAGCTCAAGACTCGAGCCAAGACTCCAGACTCAAGCTGATTGCATATAAGCGTGCACCCAAGCTCAAGCTCTCGCACTCGTCACGCACCTACATACTCACCTCGTGGTGCCTTCCACGGCTGGTTTCATTTGGTGGTCGCTATTTCTCCGCTTTGCCTCCACGCCAGCTGCCTCTGTCTGGTACACAGGAACGCTCAGGCCGAGTCGATCTGGATATTTGGGCACGGATGCGCTCTCGTTTGCACGTCAAGCGCAACCTCCTTCCCGATCAAAAAACACACACTGCAGTGACAGCCTCTGTTTCCCATCTAACAACTGTCCAAGCTCAAGCTCACCCCAAGCTGGATCACGTCGACGCCAAAATGCCTCGCTCGACTTTGCTGTGCTTTGCTTTCTCATGCTGGTGCGCGATACTTATCCAAAACGACGACTATTCAAAACGACGGCAACAACTATTCAAACGCAAAACGACGACTCTATGACTGTTCAAAGCGACGACTGCGACTCTGGAGTCCTTGGCTATTCTCTGTGTCGTGCTCTTCCTCCATCCATCCTTCCAGCTCGGTTCCTCCGAATTCCATCTCGTGCTTGGCATTGGCATGCTCGTATCACTGTTGCGGCTGCTGCCCCAACGCTGCTGCACCAGCCTGTATGATATCGATATGGAGCTGTGGTATGTATCTGGACTCCAAATTCAATTGCACGCCACTGCAACTCCCGATCAAGACTACCGGGCGTTTCTTTTGGATTCAGGCATCCATGGCGAGCTTTCGAGCTCGCGCCGGGGTGCACGACGCCTCATATCTCACATATATCCAAGCCCACATCCAACTCCACGTCAAGACAAGGCAACCTCCGTCCCCATCAGCGTCAAGAACTATTCAAGCTCCCCCAAGCTCACCAACGCCCGGATCACGCCAATGTCAACGCCCACGCCACGCGAACGGTCTTGAAAGCTCATCAGGATAATTATAACAGGCCTTCTGAATTTCTGGCGCTAAAGTGATACCTCACCGCCAATTGGACGGCTTCCCGATCGACTGAGGCTTCAATCAGCGGATGATGATACCTTGGCTTGTCAATGTCTTTTCCATCTGACAACTATTCAAGCTGAATCACGACGCCCGGATCACGTCGACACTGGTGCGCCTTCACCTCACTTCTTTCTATTTCTTTTCTTGCAGGCAGGCCTTGGTTCCAGCCCGCCGGCGCCGACGCCGACACATAACTCAACCCATTCTCGTGTGCTGGCGTGTTCATCTTGGCTCGTCTCGTCTCATGCTGTATGTATGTACGCCTTCCTGGCCCGGGCGTGCGTTGCAACTCACCGCCTTAATTTATAAAATTACGCCTGCGGCCTGGTTGAAACAAAAAATATTTGATGTCCAATACACGTCCAGCCGGAACGAAGAATCGAGGCGCGGCCACACCCATGCAACCCAACCCGATTTTATTCCTTCCCTCCCGCTCCATCCAACTGTCTGCCCACTTCCGATGGAGTTCGATGGATATTGCGACAATATGTATCAATGCACGAGTGAGCTGGCAATATCAACGTGAACGCACGCAACCGTTGGTTGGTGTCCCTGTGTCGACTTCGTGCGCAAAATTCCCAACTCACTCAGGTTTCGGCTACTCAAACAGAAGATTCCGGATCCAACCACAGCACGAGTTGGAAATCGAAAGTTCTATGCTATGTATCTCAAAGTCGACAATTAAATAATTAATTGTCGTAAAACGGCCTTTTTTGGAGCAAATCTGAGTCCAGATTCAGATTCTCAGATCTCGCTCGAAAGAGCCTAAAAAGTTAAAACCCACCTCCGAAGCCTTCATCAAGAACGTATGCAGGCTGGTCCTCGATCGAGACCATTTCCACAGTGTCCGGAGCAGCAGAAGCAGCACTCCGCCCACCCGGCCGCCGCACAAACACAAAATCCACCCCAGCCTGGAGTTTTGCTTTGCGCCGCAATGGATTTTCGGTACCGTCTTTGCGTGCGGTCGGATTTCGAGCTGTAATTGATCAGATTAGACCATGTACTCATATTTGAGTACATAGGAATACAGCACCGTCCATATCATAAAAAGATATGTCCCTGAGTTCCACGCCTGGAAATGCCAGGACAGGGGTCAACGCGTGAAGCAAGGAGTGGTTCGGAATTGGTCGGCCGAATCACTCATCAGTGACGTGACTCACATCCTGCCTCCTATCCTCGGATTCGGAACGAGGAGAATCAACATTGGCGAGTTCTCCGCTCTCATTTCCCCTCAACTTGCCACCCAATCTGGCTTCCGGGCATCAAGAGACGTGCCGTTTGCCTCCCGTCTTCTTTGCGCTTTTCCTCGAGACCTAGGCGATTGTTCCTCGATTGAGTCGATTCCGCACGGAAGGACCAGGATTTGAGGTTTCGAGGATTGGTCCTCCCTTTCTTCCTCAAGAGCTTTGACCTGAACGATGTCACGAGGAAAAAAACCCTCGGAGCTACAGATTCACCCTGATCTCCCATCCTTCGTTATCGAATCTCAATGAATGCCTTGGGCAAACTAAGTACCTTCCTTTGCCGCCCAGTAGTCTTCCCCGTCCGCCGCCGCCCCAGAATAAGATTCAAGTGGCCCATCCTAAACAAATCTGCGCTCCGTGCAAATCCTACGTCTTGCGATCGACAGTGGACACAGGGTCTCTTTCTTTCTCGCATTCTCCCGCGGGCAATCACACCGTGGGCAAAAGCCGACGCACCTGGAAACCAGGTGCGTCTGAGGCATGTGCCCCGCAGGCTGTGATACAGACAAACAACCCACAAAGGCCATTGAACGGACAAAGATGAGATAAAGGTGCCACAAAGGACGGGCAGGATTTCACTGCCCAGGCAAATTCTGCCTGTCCTTTGTGCCTCCTTTGTCAATTCTTTGTCTGAAAAACAACTATTGTAGGTTTTCTGTTACCTGCCTCCCCACCTGCGGGGCACATGCCTCAGAGGCACCTGGTTTCCTAGGTGATGTCGGCTTTTGCCCCCGGTGTCATGAAGCGGAAGCTCCTCACGCCACTCGAGGTGCCAAAACTGCTTGATGAACAGGTGTTTACGTTCCTTCCTAGTTCTCTTTGAAAGCTGATCGTCCGCTTCAGGATGAAGATTTATTTCCACCGACATAGGGACAGGTCAATTGTTATGGGGGAATGCATCGCTGGTCAAGAATTTCTAACACTATTCTCGTCCTCCCAGACTGACACATCTTTTTCAGATTGTTTCCAACATCGCTGCGGCACAGTGCCATTAATCAAGGAGCCGGATGCTGATCTGTTGTGACCCGCTCGCTCAGCTTTTGGGAGATGTGATATTGAGTTAAATCATTCTTGGACAGTGGCTCTGTCCAGTGACCACCATCTATCCTTGTATGTGGCGAGGTGTGTAATCCCTTCCCTCTCAGTCACAATTTTTATGGCGTACCCACGGTTTCATAGCACTATTCCGGCGAGATGTCTACATGCGATAAATTAAGGACTCGGAAAACAATTTCTGATGACTGACACGCTCAGCTTCTGGTGAGAAGTGATCCCGTCGAGCCATATATACGAGGCCAACATCGCGACATGGTTTTCCTTGCAAAATGATCCTCTCCACCATCTTCACCAGTCCCACCGCCCGAGTGTATAATCTGCGCATTCTCCTCTTCGCGAATATTCCCCTGCTGGTTCTGTTCGGATGGAAGTTTGGATATTATGATCTATCCGACGTGTTTCTCGCCCTTGCATTATTCTGCCCTCTTGTGACATGTATGCATCACATCCTCGCGTATGCAATACTATTTTTTATTGACCTGATTACTTACGGCGGACAGTACAGTCAAATGGCCGATGCACGGTCTAGCCTTGATCGATTTGGGGGATGATTGTGATTGAGATCGGGGGTGAGCGCTACTTGCCCGAGGCATTTTTAGTTGACCTTCCATCTGGCAGTACTCGTCTCCGTCTTGGTTGTGTGCCGGGGGTGGGTGATATTCCCTCCGTCTCTGCCAGTTAGGACCATTGCTCATCTCTCTGCTATTCCGCATTACCACGGTCGTCAAAACCAAGGAAAGACTGTTAACACAGCGGCTGCGTTTTCTGGGATGCTGCGCACAATCCAACCCACCCTACACCCCGCTATCGATCCTGCTGAATCGTTCTCTCGCCCGGCCGCTCGTTAGGTATAGCGTCCGAGTCCTTCCAGACTGACACATCTTTTTCAGATTGTTACCAGCGTCGCTGAGACACAGTGCTATTAATCAAGGAATCGGAAGATGATCTGTTGTGACCCGCGCGCTCAGCTTTTGGGAGATGTGATATTTGATTATATCATTCTTGGATAGTGACTCTGTCCAGTGTCCACCATCCACCTTATATGCGGCGAGGTGTGTACTCCCTTCCCTCTCAGTCACAATTTTATGGCCTACTCACCGTTCCATAGCATTATGCTGGCGAGATGACTACCCGCGATAAATGGAGGACTCGGAAATCCATCTTCGATGGCCCCACTCAGCTTCCGGTGAGAAGTGATTTTGTGGAGCCATATATACGAGGCCAACATCGCGACTGGTTTTCCCTGCACAATGATCCTCTCCACCATCCTCACAAGTCCCACCGCCAGAGTGTACAATCTGCGCTTTCTCCTTCTTGTGGATATTTCGCTCGTAGTTCTCGGCGCAATGAACCTCCCACATTTGGATCCATCTCCTAATCAATTTTATTCTCCTGTCGGCGCCCGTTACCTTCTTGGGTTCTTTTGTGGTCTTGCGATCTTTGTGCATCACACCCTCGCGTATGTAATGCTATTTTTCTTGGCTTGATTGCTCATGGAGCGCAGTATCTTCGACTGGCCGATGCGCGGCTTGGCCTCGGTCGATTTGGGGGCAGTCGTGATTGAGATCGGGGGTGAGCGTCAATGCTCAGTCCATTTTAAATTGACATTTCTTCTGGCAGTACTTGTCTATCTATTGGTTATGAGTGTCATGGGCTTTTGGTGGTGGCTGATGCTTTTGTCTCTGCCGTTGGGACCGCTGCTCATTTCTCTGCTGTTCCGCATTGTCACTGTCATCAAAACCAAGGAAAGATTTTCAAGGCAACGATTTCGTTTCTTAGGATGCTGCACCGGATCCAACCCATCCTATACCTGGCTCTCGATCATTCTGAATCGATCCCTCGCCAGGCCACTCGTCAGGTATGGAGTCCAGGGGAATATCATCTCTCTAGGCATTTCCTGAGTTTAGGGGAGAGTCCATGTACATCATCGTCTCAAGAGCACTGGTTCTGAGCTGTGTTGCACTCGGAGTCCCTGCATTCGGAATATATTCCACAGTAATTATGCCCCTCACCACAGTGGTTTCCATCAGAAGGGTCAGGGAGGCACCGTGGGCGGGGATCGCTCCTCCAAGTAGCGTAACCATCGTCATGGTAGGTGAATTTACTGCTCCGAGCAGACATTATTCAAGGGATGGTAGCATCTGAATCCACACAACGCCACTGCTTTGGGGGCTCAGGTGAACGCCACCCTGAATAGCGGAGACCAAATTACCTGTGGTGGTCCTCCAAGTCCGGCTACCTCCGTCGAATGGAAGCTTTATCCTGAGGATTCCTTTGTCTGTATGTTTATGGCATCGGCGTCACTAGCTCCTTATGGATGGTTTGACATCTCCCAAATCTCCATTTACATCGTTGTCCCACCGGAACTCGACGAAGTATATGTCGACTTCGGATGCCTGCAGTGCGACGACCGATTTTCCTTGACAACGCCTCACCTTCTCTTACCGGGATCCCACCTTTTTGGAATGCTGACGTTATCTCAGCGACAACAAGCTGCACCCTTAAGCCCCGTACGTTATGTGATGACTTTTACTTTCACCGCCAACCAGCGCTAGGCGTTTGTTTACACCCCCGAAATCTATTCCTTGCAACCAGATCCATCCAGTCAGCCCCAGTGGGTTTCTGGGCCTCGGGGTGCATCTCTGACCTTGCGTCTACCTTACTCAGTCCCTGTCCAATACTTCCAAGATATGGCGGATGCATCACCCCTTTCGGGAATTGCGACATTCGGTGGTTTCTGGACATTCGTCAATGGCGCGTTCGCGCTTTTATTCGGCGCCAATGTTGTATATTTTATGTCTGGTGAGTGGAATCGTCGATTCTCAGCCACCTTCAGCTATAGATTCCGACGACTCCACAGGTCGCAGACCGCTTTCCGCTCTGGGTGTAGTCCATTTATTCCAACGCCGCGCACTCGTTCGACGATGGCACGAGGACTTTCCTGCCATCCACACCGAAGGGGGTCTGCCCGGGTCGGAAAATGCGGGCATCGTGGCTTTTATTCGCGAACGACTCGTGGATCTGGACGAGGATCCTCGAGGTCCTAGGGAGTCAAAGGATGCGGAAGAACAGGCACCAGAAGACGGCCCGTTACCTCCCAAACTGGCACCTAGTGAAGAATCTGTTAACGAGGGAGTTCAGGAAGACGACCACCACCAAAGTTCGGATGATTCGCCGACAATGTCTGTCGAGTCGTACCCCCAGCGTCCCGGGTATGTCTTGAACGAGATACCCCTACTGGAACTAGATCTGGGTGCGGACGCCGTCACGACAAGAAACAGAAATACGTTGGTGAAACACGATTCCAGCCCACTTTGGTGAGTGAGATCAGACAGTGCTATTCTGTGTATTTTGCGCTGAAAGTTAGTCAGACTATCAAAGGTAAGAGCACAAAGGTCCACTTTTTTGTAAACATAGACCAAGAGGTGGGCGGCGGCAGACAGGTCCCGGACCCGGTTGGATGCGTGCCTGTACACGGCTCGGTATGTTTTGATCTGGGCCTACGGAATAACTGTGTAAAATGTGAGAAGTTGGGATCCTTCGCGAAAGCCACCGGGGTCAAATCGGGAGAGATTCGGTGTGTTTAGTAGTAAATCTGTGGTTCCGTGACAGCCCAACACCACCTCACGGAGGTCGGGCATGTAGTAATATGGTCGGGGGACGCTTGTCCTGGGATGCAGAGTTTCTCCCGCCTAGCACTATGGCGCATGAGAATCGGTATGAACGCCTCGAGAGGCCTGTCCGGAGCCGCCCTGTCGACGCTGATCGCTACGTTCAAGAGTGCGTCCCCAGAGCGCTTGAGCTGGAGGGTGAGCAAGGGTATTTCTCGCTCCAGCAGGGCATGCGAGACAGTGATTGATGTCCACAGACTGGGAAGCGCCAACGCAATCGCCCGCCATTGGCCACAGACTTGTGTCAAGGCCTAAGGATCACCGAGTACCCATGGCCCGTGTAGGGTTTGCTGTGGATAGGAACAGAGGAGAGTTTCTCGAGTTTTACTGGGAGAGTGAGAGTAAAGATGTATAAACGCAGGATTTCAACGGGGATCCGAGTGAGGTCTGCGCCGCGGGTTTCTGGGCGGACGAGGTCTTCAAGGCCCTCAAGACCGTTGCATGGAAGTTTCATCAAGACGTCTTTAGGCATTTCGGCTCTCGGTGAAAGTAGCATGGAGGGAAGGAGCAAAGAGACGTGGCTGTCGGCTTCTTCCGATCTTATAAGTCTTTTAGTCCTCGACCTGAGAACGGACGGACGCGAGATGTAGGAGGCCTTGGGATTCGAGTGAGTCGGCGACAAGAGAGAAACCTGTACGACGGACCTTTGATGACAGCGTGCGCCCGTCGTTACAGCCAGTGATCGCGTCGTTATCGTCGCCATCGCCGACGTTAGCGCCGGCGTCGAGCATCTCCCCGTCCCACCGTCGAGGACTCCACCACCAGTGCGATTCCAAGTCCAACCCCGTACGCCTCACTCCGCGATTCTGACTGGTTATATCGATTTTTTATTTATTTATCTAGAGTATCTACCGACTAGGGCGAAGCACAAAAGGGGGGAGGGGCGTAAGGAGCGTAGAAAGTAAGTCCAGTCAAGTAAAGTATCGTATCGTATCGTCGCAGGCGGCCGCTTCTACCAGCCTGTACATGAACGTGATGTGATAAATGAGGGGAATACGGGTCGTGCCAGTCGAAGGAGTGGGTGCGTGGCATGAGGTTAAAAATACAGAGGGGTGGTGGGACAGATAAGAGAGAGGAGAGGCGAGAGAAGGGGAGGCGCCGTCAAGACGCGGGGGCATGGGGGCTGCGGGGTGTGTGCAGCGACGGCCACGTCGTGGGCCGCGTGCGGCGCTGGCTCTCCAGATCCGAGGGCGACGGCGACGTCGGGTGCAAGTGGTGCTGCGAGCTCGTCGCCGTCGCCTGCCCCTCGGAGTACCCTGCGTCCGTCTCGAAGTCGGTGTCGACGGTGTACGTCGACGACGGCGACGGGTACGCAGTGGCGTACGCGCCCGCCTCGATGTCGCGCGCGTACTGCGGCGGCCCGCTCGACGACGGCGAGGGCAGGATGTACTCGCACGTGCGCCCCGCACCCTTCTCCATCGAGTGCACGTCGGACGCGTCGTACTCGGTGCGGCTGTCCCCGAAGAGCGACGAGTCGGGGCGCTTCTTGACGGGGGTGAGCGGGAGGGAGATGGGGAGCGACTTGCCGCTGTCGCCGGTGGCATAGGACGGCACCGCGGGCTTGGGCTTGGTCCAGGGGAGGCGGAGGCGGAGGCGGGGGAAGGGGAGGGAGCCGTCGGCGGGGGGAGTGAGGCCGCAGCGCTTGGCGACCGCCCAGAAGGCGAGTCGGTAGTGCTTCCTGGCCTCCGCTGCGAAGCCGAAGAACGCAAAGAACACCAGCGCACAGACGACGCTCGCCCAGCGGCTCAGCTCGACCGTCGTCTGCTCGTGGGCATCCGCGCGCCAAAAGATGGCCGGTGCCTGTCCGATTCGGTTGAAAAAGGCATGCGTATCGTCCCACGAGATCCAAGGGCGACCGCCGAGCGCGATGCGGTGAGGTAGAGGCCGTAAGTGGAGCTGGGGAGGTTGAGCAGGAGCTCTAGGGAGGCGAGCGCCATGAGGCGGAAGTAGCGGGTGGCCGTGATTCCGGTACTACCAGACGCCAGGAATTGGGCGAATTGGGCGCGGCGGCGGAGGAAGGCTCGCAGGGTAAGGATGGCGTAGCAAGCGGAAATGAGGTTGATAACGTTGAGCCAGAGGTAGGTGAGGGGATAGGCGAGGGTAACGTTATATGTGGCAGGGAAGCACCCAACGTTCTCCAGGATGTTGTATCGGTGACCTTGCACCACAAATTCTGTGTGCCGTGCCAGAAATACGGACAAGGATAAGAAATAAATGCACGCACGAAGAGGTATTTGAACCAATGGAATACCCAGACCGATAGCAAGGTCGACCAAGACTGCGCGTCGTTTCTCGGCCTGGGACGTAGAAACCGTTTGACAGGCTGCGATCTTGTAGAGGCGGCGGTCAATGCACGACGATGCGGCGGGGATCTCGACTGTGATGCCGACGATGAGTCTCGTTGCTGCAACGACGACATGTGAGCACGCATTCAGGGAAAAGACAAAGCCGAACGCACAGATATCACACCACAGCGGCGCGACGTCTTCGACGCTGTCCGCCCATATCATAAAGTTGAAGAAGCCAATAAGACAGGAGAGGGCGGTCCATATCATGAAAAGACACGTCCCTGAGTTCCAGGCCTGGAAGTGCCACGGTAGGGGATCAGGACAAGGATGAATCCAAGGAACGAGAGGATCGGGAATGCAGGATAACTGGGGTCGGTGGGCGCAAACATCGGGAAGGAGAGCGGGTTTGGTGGTGGTTGGGGTGAAAGAGAAGGGCTCTGCGGGATGGTTCCATCGCGCCTTTGTTTTGAGGACAGTGACAATGCGGTCTCAAAAGCGAAATTGATGGCATCAATTATTTCAAACTCCGCATTGTCTATTTCCGCTTTGTTCAAACTGCATTTGTTCGACGCCCCAACTGTCTCTTTCGGTTGATACTACCCTGAATAGAGTCGCAAGATACTGAGATTATGGGAAAGGCAATTCATTGCAGTGTATAACGACCAGAGAAACGGAGGCGTAGCGATACAGTGAGACAGACGAAATAAAGTATAAGGAGCGTGGGCCGCGGACGGCATTCGTGTAGAACATTAATGCGTACAGGGAAGTCGAAATGTGGGTCATGGGAGGCGTAGTAAGGAGGGAGGTGGCCCAGGACCAATGGGTCGGCTGAACGGCAACGAACGCGGCGGTAGCGCGACGTTGAAATCACGCCGAAGGGGTCGCAGGGGCAGGAAGGTCTAGACGGAGGGGGTTAGAGCTTAGGAGGCAGTAAGAAGGTAGAGAGCGACGTACGAGGCGGGGAATAAGCACGGACGGGTATCGAGGAGAGGAGAGCGGCCGGCCGCACTCATGAGATAACACAGTAGAAGGACTGCCCCGATTGTGTGACTTCGAAGTCCACAGGGACACCAGTTGCCTCAGGCTCTGCGCAGCAGGCCGAGTGCATTGGCGCGGAGAGGTTAATGGGTGGCTGGGACACGGTGGCAGCGGCGAAAGTGATGCCGAACTCCTCGAGGTTGAGCGACGCGAATGTGTCAGACATGGTAGTGTGTGAGGAGGATGGGTAGGCTGGTGAGAGCGGGTGTGTTTGTGTCGTGGTAGTAGCAAAGATAGCGGGTGGCTAAGATGCGTGTGCGGCGGGGCGGGGTGGGTTACTAGGGAGTAATGGAAGCGAAAAGGCTAACAAACGCACCTTTTAAAGGCCCCTCCCAGCACAAAGGCGCGCGGTGGCATTGGTGCCATTGATCTTTCACAATAGGAAATAGCCGACACAGGCCACAATGCACAAGGACCTTCCGGAAGCCATTGTCGCCATTGTTCCCTTGTGTCGCAAATGGTCATCAATGGGCGGGGTTTGAATTTCCGGCAAAGGAAATCGTGGCGATTGGCCCAGAGAGCAATGACAATTTCTAGCTGGCATTGTGCTGGAGCGCATTGAAAGTGAAGAATCTTCAATGGAATCGTTGGGAAAATATCTTTGCGCTCGGAGGGAGCGTTCGGCCATTTCGGCATAAACTCCGGCACATTGTTCTTGAGTGGCTGAATCTCTGAGACGGAGGCACACAAGACTTATAATTGCTACAAGCTCAAGAAGTCTGATGGTCACGGATATGTTAGAGGAGGACGGAACATATGTTAGAAGCGGTGGGTTAGCCACAGCACGGCACCAAGCGGGATTGATGGGATCAATCAGTTTAAACTCCGCATTGTCCCTTTCCTTTTGCGCTCATCGCCACGCTCTCGCTCCCGGCGCCGCAAGGAATTCCGCCATTGCTCGTTCTCCGGACACATCCCCTTGTCTGCCGCCCCTAAGACCGCATTTCCTTGCCCTTTCGACTTGCTTGGCCGCGATAAATCTTCGTAAATCAGCAGAATTCACCAAGAAATCTACGCCCGTCTCCTGTCTTATCATTCTTCCATATACATCTCTCGAAGCCTTCCCTGGATTTTCTGGCAACGTGCTTTCCAGAGATATCCTTGAGCCGGGTGGCCGAGTGACTACATCAGAAATTCAGATTGGACAAGATCAAACAATGGCGCGCAGGCTCATTGTTTTTTCGATCGCTACGCGCATTGTCATCTAATGTTAATGGGCAAAGTTTCTTGGTGCATGTCGATCGTCCGGGTCGCTGGACTCATCAGAATGCACGCTACGGAAATCTCCGGCGAAAAGCAATGGAGAGATTTTTGTTGGGAGGCTAAGTATTTGCAGTGGCATGTTCGGCGGTTCGGCGTTATCGGCCGATGATTGCAAAATGCGCAAGACAATGCGGAAATATCGTAATTATAAGCAGGCTGGTGAAGACAACAATGCCCAAGTATACAATGGATGCAAGAGATATATTTGGATGATGATGATAGTAGGTACGATACATGCATGCCGTGAGCAAGAGCTAAGGAGGCGTGGACGGCCGTCAACGAATAACAATACAATGGTCGTGCGTGAGCCGTAAATATGCGTAGGGAGGGTGGGCGCCCCAGGGCGTGAAGAAGTAAGGAAAGAATAATCCGAAGACGGTGGCGTGATGAAGGGATGATCAGGGTAGGAGGACGTAGGCAAGCCCAGATGGAAGGAGACGGGAGAAGAGGCGTTATACAGCGAGGCCATGGTGCGATGCGTCGAGCGATGGGTACGTGTACGGCCGCGGTGCGTCAGTCAGGTTCCGCGGACGCGGAGACGTAAACTGCAGCTCGAGATCTCCAGGCGGCCCCGCTCGCGCGTGTGCCTGCGTCGACGGCGACGGCGAAGGGAGCGCGTAGCTCGACGGCGTCTCGGGCTCGGGCTCCGTGTCGAAGTCGAATTGTTCATGTTCGAAAGAGCGGTCGGCTGGGTGCGTGTGGTATGACAGTGCCGGCCCGCTAGACGAGGCAATGGACTGCGTGTCGTAGGCGGGTGAAGCCTCGGCGTACTTGGCGGCGGCCGTTGCGGAAGGCGTCGGTGGCACGGAACGCTTCGCGTCGAAGCTTGCGAGGGAAATGCCACTGGTGAATCTAGAAGTGAGATCAGTAACACGTCGGGGAAAAGGAATCAAGAGAACACGTACTTCGAACCAGGGCCGCTCTTGGAACTCGAGGGCAAGCTGGGGGGCAGGCGGACGACAGTGCAGCGGATCCAGAGTAGAGCCTTCTTGTATTCGACGATCGCCTCGTTCCCAAAGGCGAAGAATGCGACGAAGAGGAAGGTGGAAGCGGGCACAGTCCACCACAGAGCGATGCGGGAGGTGATGATGATCTGCGGTGTGAACAGGGTGGGGAACTGGGAGAGGGTCAGCCAGGTCGGAAGCGTGAATGAAAGTGGCGCACCTGATCAACGCGCGAGAAGTTGGAGTGAACATCCGCCCACGTAGTCCAGGGACGGATGGGGATTGAGACAGTAGTGAACCACAGCGTGAAGATCGTGAGGCCCAAAGACCAGATCATTTGGAGAATGGACATGAGCATGAGCCGCAAGTAGCGAGATGTGGTGAGAGCGGAATGGTTAGAGTCAAGATGGGCCGCGAAGGTGATGCGGCGCTGAATGAAGTGTCTGAGCGCGAGACCTGGGCGGAGTTAGCCACACGGTCGGATGGAGAATAAAGTGGCATACCAGCAAAGATCAGGGACGCCGTAGCCATCACCAAGGGAGGGACCCAGATAATGAAAATGGAAGCAATCGAGAAGTACGTGGCGGGGCGGCAACCGTAATCCTCAACAATGTCGAAGCGGTGACCCTGCACGACGTAGTCTGCAGTATTTAGTCAGTCATCTCCTCAAGAGTACAAGATGGTAGGAGGAACTCACCCAGGGCCATAAATACGACGGGCAAGCCAAGGCACATGCAGGCCTCGAAGATCTGGCGACGTTTCTTATCCGTGGGGGTGACCCGCACGGTCCGCACGGAGGAGACTTGTTCGAGGTGGATGCATATACAGAGACAGGCTGCTGGAAGAGCGAAGTTGCTTCCGACAATGAGCTTGACGGCTGGGAGAGAATCAGATGTGGCTGCAAAGGAAACAAGACAGAGACGCACTGATATCACACCACGTCAGCGCGACGATAGCGACACTGTCTGCCCAAATGAGGGCGTCGACTGCAAAATGATATTTGTGACGAAAAAGCCAGGCAATGATAGACAATGTGGCCACATTCCCGGCGCGCCAGTGCCAAGGTAGAGCGAGGAGGAGGGAGAAGGCAGCAAGGAAGGCAACGGGAGCGAATTCGGGGTGCATGACGGAGGGGTGAGGGTCGAGGCAAAACTTCCGAAGTCCATCGCGTCGGTTTTAAAGGTCTCAATGGTGGCAGAACAAAGGCGGAGAGGACAATGGTGGCTGGAGTGATGGCATTGATGCCATCATATTACACGATCACGTGGTTCACGTAACAGATTTTGCCGACGCTTGGAGTTTTCTGTGCCAGCCAATGATAGCGTCGAGCGGCGATTTAATGAGTCCTCCCAAATGAGAGCGTGAAAGGCTACATCTTCTCCATGTATTTTTTGTGGCAGCGGGCTTTGGTGCGGTAAGTAATTGCAGGACCCTGCAGGTGATGCTTTATTTTCCGAGCGTTTTCGGACGATCTTACCGGCATGAAATCTACCTTAATCCGAGACCTTGTAGCTTAAACCGTCTGTGGCCACAACAATTTATTGCATTCTTCATCAAGGATCGGGAAAACACGATATATCCGATGGCCGCCTGACTTGAGTCGAACATTCCTTTTTATCAGCATTTCTGCATCGAATCTGCTCCTTTTTGTTCCGCTATAGCTGCCTGTGGCCACAGTTCCGGATCCTTCGAACCTGAAGGCGCCAAACGCTTAGTATCTAGATCTGGTGCCGGAGTTTTTTTGGCCAACCAATGGGGCCCAACAAATCCGGGGGATTTTTAACTCCTAAGTTCTATAGCGAACGAGATACCCGACCCGCTCCGTCAGGATTTCAGATCTTGAGACTCACTGAAGCGGCCGGACTCTCTGAATCCTTCCGATTCGCAGTGGCCACAATTCTTGATCGAAAATTCCGGACCGATGATTTACGGAACCAAGCACACTGCCAGCATTGCATTCCAACGATCATTATTCTGGACAAGAGTTTCGAGCCTACGCCGTCCTCGTCCAGACGCAGGAGCAGGAACCCCGTTGTTTGAATAGGATATGTTCACAATTATCGCGACAAAAGTCCTGGAGCCAAGCCTGTAGGCTGGAGCCCGAATAATCAAAGTTCGTGCTGTCCACAAAATTCCCGACGCGGGCTTTCCGCTCTCGCTTTGGACACAGTCTAACAAACGTTCAAAACAAAACAAAAGACACAGAATACATAATATATCACTATCTGATCTCACCATTGGCGGATTACTCTCTTTTTGGTGACGTGGCGAGCAGGGGTGTCTCGTCTAGGATATATCCGGAACGCTGGAGATACGATTCAACAGGTCGTTCCGGTGAGTTACCAGGAATTTGGCGGTGATCGTCTTCCTGCATTCCCTGGGTGGCGGATTCTCCCCATGTATCAT